>CAKNXH010063559.1:34694-53195 GCA_932178445.1 Andricus quercusramuli | reverse complement strand
CTGTAATGCTTTCTACTGAATTTTATAATAATATTTTACTCATTTTTTTAAAATTTGTTTACAATAAATCCAGGACTGCGCAAGATTTCCAGATTTTTGTTTTAAAATTTTCATTATTTGTCTATAAACTCTTTTTATGTATGCAGATTTATTCAATAAAATATTTTATAACCGCGTTACTAAAGTGAAACTTTTAATTTAAAAAAAAAAAAAAAAAAAAAAAAAAAAAAAGAGTTATTGGCTCGTGTTTTAGAGGTCGGCCGGCAATCGGCAAATGGGAGCATATCAAATCCTATCTAATAGAACGCTGCTTAAGGCTGGTGACCTTATCAGCATAAATCACCCACCTATTAAGACTCTCGGCTTCCTTTCTCATGTCCTTATCCCCCCGCCCCCCAGTAACAGAAGTTTTGGTGGGACTGACGTTACAGCTTGACTCCACCATAAGACAAATCGCTGCTTAATTCGGACATGATTTCGACTCGCAAAACAAATCTCGCGCATATAGGTGATAGTTGGGAGTACAATATAAACATGAATAATACAAACAATAAAGTAGCCTCGGAATGGACTGAAACTCGGATTGACCAAAGGCATGCATACGGTAAGCGTAAAGGTCTTGTTTCGGGTGATGAGTGGAGACTGGGTGTTTGGAATGCTAGAGGAGTGAATGATCTTAAGATAAGAGAACTGCGAGAAACTATGCACGTAAGGAAACTAGACATTCTTTGTGTACCTGAGACAAAGAAAAAGGGTTGCGAATTTAGAAAAATAGGAAATGGGGTGTTGAAAGGCGGTTGTGAAATATGGTCAGGAGTAGATAGCGAATCGCATCGTAGTCAAGGGGTCGGTTTAATTATGAGTGAAAAAGCAAGTCATCATCTCATAGAGCATAATTTTGTATCACCCAGATTGCTATGGGCTAGAATGAAGGTAGGAATCAGAAGATTATTTATCGTAGCGTGCTACGCACCAGTTGATAGCGATTCGAGGGAAGTTAAGGACGCCTTCTGGGACACTCTAAATGATACAATAAGTATTTGCGATCAAGGTGAAAGAATAATTCTGCTAGGAGATATGAACGGATGGGTCGGTGTCCAACGTCAGGATACAGATACAGAAAGGGTACTAGGTAATTTTGGAGATCCAACAAGAAAAAATTATAACGGGGAAAAGCTAGTTAGTTTATGCTTAGAAAAGGGCCTATTTATTACAAATACTTGGTTTAGACATAAAATGATCCACATGTACACCTGGCGTAAAGGAAATAGCCACAGCATAATTGACTTTCTTATTGCGGATGAAAGATTAAGAGAACTAGTTAAAGATACAAGAGTCATGAGGGGTTCCGAATGCAATTCTGATCATTACCTTTTAGTCTGCAAAATAAACTTAGGGCGGGGATGGAGAACAAAGAAAACAAAGAAAACGAAACAAACACGAATAAAAATTGAAAATTTACAGAGACAAGAAGTGCAAACAGAGTTTAAAAGGAGGTTAACTGAAAGCATAGATAGGGCAACGTGGGAAGCGCTTATAAGCAATAAAGATATAGAGGGCGCGTGGACTTTATTACGGGATGTCATTGTCAAAACTGCGACCGAAGTATGTGGTACAGCGGTTGTAGGAAGAAAGTCTGGCGATGCGTGGTGGAACGATGAAATTGCAGCAGCCCAAAAAGAAAAGAAAGAAGCGCACAATAAAACGCTGAACATGACAGGTCTTAGCGATGAGGAGAGAAATAGACTCAAAAATGATTACAGACGCAAAAAGAGGAAAATTAAACGTCTAGTCAAAGAGAGTAAAGAGAAAACCAGAACAGAAGAAGAGAACAAAATAAGAAACTGCTTTGAAGATATTATGAAACTATTATTTAAAGAGATGAAGGGAAGTAAAAGTACAGAGTTTGTTAGCATGAGAAACAGCAAAGGTGAAATGCTATATGATATAGACGGAATAGTAGACGCTTTAAAAAAATCTTTTAAAGAACTATTAGGAGGTGAAGATATAGGGCAACAAAACTTCGACATTGAACATAATGCATTAGAAAACCCAATTGAAAAAGTCAGTGTCACTGAGGTCAGATATATAATTAAGAACTTGAAAAACGGTAAGGCTGCTGGTATAGACAGTATTAGGGCTGAAATGCTTAAATACGGTGGCGAGTACATACCTCACAGGTTGTGCGAATTGATAAATTTATGTTTCAAGACAGGAGAAGTCCCAGACGACTGGAGAAAGGCGATTATTGTACCAATATATAAAAATGGAGATAAAAGCAACCGCAGTAATTACAGAGGTACCAGCCTACTAAGTACCGTAAGTAAAATATACTCAAAAAAACTTATTCGTAGGATAATGGAAATTACAGAAGAGAAGATATGGGAAGTCCAAAGTGGATTTATGCCAGGAAGATCATGCACGGATCAGATATGTAGCCTAAGACAGGTCGCAGAAAAAAGTTTGAGAGTAGGAAAGAAAGTCTTCTGTGCATTTATCGATCTAGAAAAAGCATTCGACACGGTAAATAGAAGTAAACTTTGGGAAATCCTTAAAGAGTATGGAGTGAATGGAGGGCTCCTACAAGCAATAAAAACAATATATACGGGTAGTAAAGCAAGTGTAAGGGTAAATGGGAAACTGAGTGACTGGTTCGATATTATGCAAGGCGTGAAACAAGGATGCGTTATGTCCTCGTGGCTATTTATCATATTCATGGATAAGTGTCTAAGAACTGCCCTCTTCGACGAAAAAGGTATAGATCTCGAAACCGTCAAAGTACGTGGGTTAGCTTTCGCAGATGACAAGATTGTTATGGCAGAATCAGTCGAAAACTTGCAAAGAATGTTGAATAAACTTAATACAAGCATGAAGAACATGGACCTCAAAATTAACGTGAATAAAACGAAAGTCATGGTGTTTGAGGGAAAAAGTGAGAAAACAATATGCAATATTGTCCTAAATGATGTGAGATTAGAACAAGTTGACAAGTACGTATATCTAGGTAGTCTATTCACTAGCTACGGAAAAATAGATGGGGAATTAGATAGGCGCATAAATAAGGGTAAGCAGGTTATCGGTAGAGCAGGGTCCATCCTCACAAATAAAAACATATCAAAAAAAGCTAAAATGGCCATACATAATTCCATATTCGTACCAACTGTACTATACGGTAGCGAGGCATGGACCTGTCAAGAAAAGGACAGGAGTAAAATCAACGCGATCGGCATGAAACCTCTGCGCATAATATGCGGAAAAACACTGATGGACAAAGTCCGAAACGAGATAATCCTCAAAGAATGTGGTACAGGAGAGACGCTGGTTGACATATGGGAAAGGAATCAGTTGAGATGGTTCGGACATCTTGAAAGAATGAAAGATGAACGGCTGACGAAGCAAGTATATAAAGGTAAAGTAAATGGCAGAATGCCCAGAGGTAGACCGCTGAAAGAATGGTTAAGATCTGTAAATGAGACATTAATCCGAAGAGACATAAGAAGTCATAGGAACAGAAGAGCTTGCATGAAGAAATGCATGGACGTAAAGGAAGCTAGAGTAGTATGCCAGGACAGAAAAGTGTGGCGACAAATAGTTTATAAACAGAGTGACAATAGAGTGAATGATGCCTGAAACAAAGACCTTGGATACTAATGGGCCCAAGTGGGGAACCATACATAACAATTTTGTGAGGCTCCTCACTTGGGGTGATCGCTAGAGAGATTGATCAGCAACCTGGGTCGGAGCAGTGTTGCGGAGTGAACGTGTCATTTGAATAAATAACACGAAAACTCCAGATCAATCTGAAATATCCATACCTAACACATATATACCTATATACCTATCTACCTTATACCATATAACGACCTACTTTACACCTATATACCTATCCCACTACTTTCCAACCAAGCAAGTCATACCTACCCCGAAAGGGAAACGGCTTAATTGTATAATAATAATAATAATATTATAATTAAACGTGCCTACTGTTATACTCACGTATAGCTTTAAGTAAACGTTCTGCGTAGTTAGAATCTGACTTTTTCACTTTATATTTTTTCCTTATTTTTTTAAAGTCTGCATGAGAAGATTCTACGGCTTGTTCCGAGTAAAATCCTGAGCATTTATTGTTTTGTTTACAAAAATCTTCGATGTGAAAGAATACTGCGTGAACTTTCGCAGTTACTCTTATGCCTAAATCTAGATAACTCTCTCTGAATATCATTATCATTTCAAGATATCCTGGTTTCAGCTCAATTGAAAAACAGGAATCGACAACATTTTTAAACGCTTCAAAACATTTCACATATTTCATACAAACAAAATTACTCACGGATGAGCAAATTTCACGAAGAATGTCAACTTTATTTTAACAACGTTATACATGGATTACCAGCAAATCCTGCACTTCCATAAAGCACTTCTCTACTGACGTTACACTTTTTGGCCCACATTTCACTAAGATTCTCAAATTTTGTATGCATGTTATCAAACAAAGTGTTTACTACTCCAATTAATAAATGTAATTCAGGTGGCGGAACCAAAAAATTAATCGTTTTTTCCTTATTTGATGAAATTATAGGTAAATTAGAACAATTTTTAAATGTTTTGCAGTCCTCCTTCTTGCCCCCACTTCTCTCCCAATCTTCAAAATTGTCAATGCAATTTCCTATAGTTCTTAATGTACCTAAAGTAATCAAATTGTCTTTATGTGCTGTACACCAAGTACACGGATACGAACTACTATGGGACACGAGGCCAACCAATATATTTAATACTTTCAAGTCCGCTGAAATTGTCCCTTGGAAATCTTTAAGATTCAAAAATAATTTATTAACGCCAGAATCTTTGAATTCCTTTGAAACTACTACACCTTCACTGTATTTTCGCCGCTTATTTTTATTCGAGTATATTAACTCAAAATCTTACAATTGGATAGACAGAGCTATTTTCAAAAAATTCCCATCACTATCTGAACCAATTTTAATATGCGCTTGATTTATTCCATGGATTTCTTTAACTTCATCAATTAATTATTGAATGTTTTTACAAAATACAAAATGTTCTTCTTTGTTCACTACTTGTTCAGATTTTTCACCTATCAATTGGCATTTTGTAACATCAAAATGAGAATCAAGAGAATGATTAAAATTTCGGTGTTTTTTTTCCAAATTTGGCTCAAAAAATTCTCTTTTCTTTGTTGCAATGCGAAGTGATCGAACGACTCCTAAAGTAGTAGTTTGATGATAATCCAAAATTTGTACTTAGTATTGATACACTTTCAGCAGAAATCACTATTCCATCTTCTTTTTTATTTTTAGAAAGTTTGACCATCATTTCTTTACCGCGAATTCTTGACAACGAACTCAAATCTCTGTTTTCATCTGTCTAATTTTTCAATTTTTCCGTTATTACCTGACTAGCAAATTGTTCTTTCTGTTTTTGATCTATTAAACTTAAGCATAGTAAAAATTGTGTTTCAGTACAAACATTCTGTACACCTATAGTTCCCAGGTATCTTTTTGTTCTTGGCATTTCTTTTATCAATTTCAGCAGAGGATTTTTTTGAAAAATTAAATGCACTTTGATCTCTAACTATGTTACACAACTCACACGCACATGGTTTTTCAGAAGTAGCTCGCCAAGTATTGATTGGTATTTTAAATTTGGAATATTCAGGCATACTAATAGTATACACATCAAGAGATTTTTCGTTTACGTAAAGCTTTTTCCTACAATATCCACACATTGCTTTTGGCAACCGCTCATCGTTTATATCATACGTCACATATTCACTTATTAAATTTTCCAAATTATCTGTTATTTCATAAAGAATTTTTTTCTTTATTTCACATAACAAACACAATTTCAGACGGAATTCACTGTGTGATAACTGCTTTTTATCACGTGAATTTATTGGTTTAATTTTTTAACTATTAATTATTTAAATAAGGCAAAGTTAAATTTCAACTTTTTTAGAGCGCACAAAGGTTCGACACAATTTAATTCTAAGGTTTAAAAAGTGCAAAGATTTCGCAAAAACAAAATTGAAGGGAGAATAAGATGTAGAATTTAGAGACTGAAAGCGACATTAAATTTTGTTTACATTTTCAAATACAGAAAGCAATATACATACTTGTGCATGCCTTGGTGCATACCAAGGCCAAGCAAGGGCATAAATACAGTGTTGACAATAACAAGCAGTATACGAAGCTGTACGCGACGCGAAAAAGTATAATAGTAGGCACGTTTAATTATAATACAATTATTATATAGCTATTATATATTATTGTACATTGTATATTACACATTATGTATTCTACAATAACATTAACCCTTTGCGGCATGGTGGGAATACGTATCCCCACCTGTTTTCATACTATTTTTTGCGATTTTACAGTAGTTTTTCATCGATTTAATCGAATTTCTTTGTAGTTTTATGATCATAGGAAGTTCTAGTATCAAAATTTGTAGACAATACTTTCAAATCGATTATTAATTTTTTAATAATTATAAACAAAGTCCAAAAAACCAGCCGATATTTGATAAAAATTCATATTTAGCGTGAATTTTATCCGGATTTCGGTGAAAATTAGTATACAGGAATTTTTCGGGTTGCTGATCAAGAATCTGTACTCAGATTTAAAAAATTTTAAATGGCGGATCCAATATGGCGTCCAAAATTTGAAATATTTCTTGATTTTGTTGAAAATTGGTTTACAGGGGTTTTTGGGTCGCTGATCAAGAGCCTGTACTCCGATTGTGAAAATTCAAGATGGCGGATCCAATATGGCGTCCAAAATTTGAAATATTTCATGATTCTGTTGAAAATTGATATATAGGGGTTTTTGGGGTCGCTGATCAAGAGTCTGTACTCAGAGTTTGAAAATTCAACATGGCGGATCCAATATGGCGTTCAAAATTTGAAATATTTCTTGATTTTGCTGAAAATTGGTGTACAGGAGTTTTTGAGGTCGCTGATCAAGCGTTTGTACTCAGATTTTGAAAATTCAAAATGGCGGATCCAATATGGCGTCCAAAATCCGATATATTTTGTTATTTTGTTGACAATTAGTGTAAAGAGGTGAATGGAGTCGCTAATTATGAATCTAAACTCAGATTTTGAAAATTTTCAAATGTTGATTACCAGATGGCGGTCGAAATTTGATATATTGTTTATTTTTTTGTTGAAAGTTGATATACAGGTGTTTCTGAGATGCTGATGACGAATCTAAACAATACAGTGACCTCTAACTTCATATGACGAATTGCATATCTTCAAAACAGTTGCCGTTTTTGTATATTTTTATTTTTTTAAGTTTTTTGTATTTTTGTTTTTTGATTTTTTTATACTTTTACTTTTTTAATGTCTTAACTTCCTGATTCGTGTCATGATGTTCATGAATGATACCTCAAAAAACAATTCCTGTCTGGTTGTAAGCATAATTGTACGTTGCATGTACTACATGACCATTTAGTTCGTATCTCTTTTGTTTTTGTGCTGCAAAGAGCGCATCGTCTGTAACCATCAATGGATGTTGGCATATGATACCTATTTTCAACAAAATCAAGAAATGTTTCAAATTTTGGACGCAATATTGGATCCGCCATTTTGAATTTCCAAAATCTAATAAATGGAATAAAATAAATATGACATGTGACAATATGTGCACTTATAATTATTTCATGCACATGTCATTTATGGATCAAAATACCAGAAGACGCTTGCATCAACTGAACAAGAAAATTGGATGGGCAAGACAGAATGCGTCCCGTGTTCAATGTGTGATTGACTACATAATATCTGGTAGACCGTTCACGGAAAGGGTTCGAAAGTTCGCCAAAGAACTAAGGACCTTGAATCACACACTAAACAAGTCAAAGCTGCTGACAATCAAGCAGCATATTGTTGACAAAGTAAGGCTGTTATCTAACGCAAGGAGGAGAATACTGAAGAGGGAGAGATGGATCAGGGAGAATCAACAGTTTCTTGCTGACCCATCACGCCTCTTTAGCGATCTCCCTGTTTTTGTAAAAAATCCACCCAAGCCCAAGGAGGTAGAGACTTTTTGGAGAGAGGTGTACAAGATCCCGAAAACACTAGAGTTGAAAGAAGATACTGACAATATCATCCGCTTCAAGGAGTTTTGCGACAACCTCATCAAATCTGAGGAAGAATGTCCACCAGTCACTGCCGAAGAGTTAAAAAAAGCACTTAGAGGCACGAAGAACTTTTCCGCTGCTGGGCCCGATTGTATCAAGAACTCTTGGTGGAAGAAGTTTACTTTTATACACCAACATTTGGCCCGCATATTCACCTCATATTTAAAGTCGGAGACGCCCATTCCGCAGTGGCTGGAGTTAGGATGCACTATACTCCTACCAAAAAAAGGCAACTTGTCCAAGCCAGAGACAAACAGGCCAATAACTTGTTTGAACACACTGTATAAGATCTTTACAGCTGTCCTAAACAACAGGATTGTTCGACGAATTGAGCCTGTATGGCGAGAGATGTACGAACAACGTGGCTCGAAAAAAGGTGTAGCAGGCTGTCGAGAGAACCTGCTAATTGACAGCTGTGTCTGTAAAGACGCTTCAGCCCATCAGCGCTTCCTGTCAATGGCCTGGATTGACTACCGGAAAGCTTTCGATTCATCCTCTCATAGACTTATCATCTGTCTGTTGGAAAGCTTGAAGGAACATCCACACATAGTGAGATGCATAGAGAGATTGATGCCTCTTTGGAAAACTAGATTTACCATCTCATCTAGGAATTATCGTCTAACAACAAACAACGTCACCTTCCAGAGGGGCGTCTTTCAATGTGATTCCATGAGCCCTTTGCTTTTTTGCATCACACTTCTGCCTCTATCTCTCGCACTACGAAATTCTCCTGGATACCTCTGTGGCGACACTAATCAGCGTGAGCATAAGGTCACTCATGTATTTTATATGGATGATCTGAAGATCTATGCTTCTGGTAAAAGCAAAGTTTAAACTGCTATAAAATCGTCAAGAACTACACAGGAGAGATTGGAATGGACTCTGGTTTGGACAAGTGTGCCAAAATTCATCTAAAGTGAGGAAAGATTACTGGCGTTCCCAAGGACCCTGAGCTTGTGGATATAAGTGTTATTAGACATCTTAACACTGGAGAGACCTATACATACCTGGGCGTGCATCAAAGCCGCACTCAGGGCGTAACATCAGTGAAGGAGTCTCTCCGAAGCAGATACAAGCATCTTCTTCGACAGATTTGGTCTTCGAATCTATCGGCGTTGAACAAGGTATCTGCGACTAACACGCTTGCCGTCCCGGATCTACTCTACTCCTTTGGGGTGGTTCAATGAATGAAGAACGAGCTGAAGGCCCTTGATGTCTCACATTTAAAAGCCGAAGTAAAAAAAGCAGAGGTTGGAAAATTTCACCAAGAGCTACTCGATAAGCATATGCACGGAAACTTTTACAGAAATGTAGAAAAACAGTCCTTGTCGAAGCAGCAATCTTTCGCTTTCCTCAAATCGCATTTTATGTCGAGAAGTTCCCAGTGATATGTGCAGAGTGTGTCATGCACAAGCTGAGTACCTAGAACACATACTATCAGGTTGTCCGACCCACGCAGGAACGACGTACATGTATAGACATAATGCGGCCCTAAGAGTACTTTATTACCATCTTTGTCACTCTTGCGGTGTTGGTCGCGACCCTGCTCTGCCGAACGCTCCAAGGGATATAGAGCCAATTGTCCGAAACGAGCAGTAGAAAATTTTCTGGAACTACGATTTTCGGGCAGCAGTCTCCGTTGCGCACTCGAGGCCTGACATTGTTCCCCAAGACTTCGAGAAACGAACTATATTCGTGATCGAATTCTCGGCTCCGTTCGAATACAACATCGCTGCAAAGGAGAAAGAAAAAGAGGAGAGGTATCAAGACCTTAAAAGAGAGCTGCAACGACTGTACCCAAAATATTCGGTGCGAGTAATTGTCCTTGTGATAGGTGCTCTCGGAGGTGCGAAACTATCACTGGTTCGTAACCTTAAAGCCGTATCCGCGTGCCAAAAATATGCCAAAGCACTTGCGAGATGGATGCAGAAAGCTGTCATCCTTGGGTCGCTTCGTGTTCTCAAGACACACGAGGGTTTCGCCGGCCTCTCGTTGTGATTTTGTCGTGACCTGTGACCAGCCATCTCACGGTTGTGAAACGTGGCCAGAGGTGTGTTTTATCGCAGTTCTACATGAGCGGGCGAGGCTTCAAAAAATCAAAAATTCATTACGTTTTTTGTTTATGCAACAACCGAACAAGTCACGCCTACCCCGGAAGGGAAAAGGCTTAATGGTATAATAATAATAATAATAATAAACTGCATTAGTCGTACAATTCCTTTTCCAATTAATTATTATAATGTTCTTTTGAAACTGTTCGTGTGAAATAAAATTTCTTCATAATATGCAAGCTTTCTTTATTTCTCTTTATATGTAGTAGAAAAAATAATTGTAGAAAAAATCGTGTAAATGTGAGAATTATTACAGAAATTTTCGTAATTCCCAAGAAAAATAATATTAAAAAAGGTTGGAAACACTTCTTCTCCTTGAAAACCCGTTCAAAGAATTAAATATTATTTCACTTTCATTGTTCCCATTTCAATTATAATAATTGCCTTATCGAATTTCTTCACATATAATTAATGACAACTAATAAATTATTCACACAAATTACTCATCAAACTAAATTCATAATAATTAGATATCAATTTTATTTTATTCGGAAACAAAAAACAGTATTTTCATTTACGGAATATAAACTATACGATACACAGTACTTGACTTAATGTTCAAGTGTCATATTCATTGAAATGTTATTCAAAATAACCACGCACGCTACTAACTATTATTTTAAAAATATTACTCCGTAAATGCAACAGATTTTCATTATATAGGCATAGGGTATGTCCTAACAACTACACCACTTTTTTCTTTTAAAAAACTCTCCTGCTGGAGATACTTGGGTCTGACCGCGTTTTACCAACTTTTACCCTCATGACCGGAAATTACCGGTCAGGTCAGGTATTACCACAGTCTGGCCGAGCAGTGCCCATCACTAGTCTGCACTGTCAATACTGGTGAAAAGGCAATATTCCAGTAACGACAATTTTTTAACCTATCATTTCGAAAAGCATATTTTAGCCATACCAAATCAACTCTCTGGTATTTTAGAGAAGGCTTATGTGATCTAATAGTTACTATATTGTTATTCATGAGAGTTATTTGGTTATTTCGTAAGTTTTTTGGCTTTTGACTCTATAGATGGAACGTTTCATGTATAGTCTATATATATATATATAGTATATATCAGGGGTGAAGTAGCAACATCTTTTTTGTCAATAGTAATATAATTTTTCCCCCCCCCCCCCCCCTGAGTGTATTATTGCCAGCTCCTTATTTTGACTAAAATCATGAAACCTGTACCTTTTGTTCATTATTTCAGCTTCGTGCTGGGTATGTGTATTCAAACTATTGGCTAGCCCCCTCCATGAGGTAAATATGATGTAATTTGGCAATCGTGTTTCACAGAGTCATGTCTACTTGAGCTCGTTTTTCTCTGACAACATTTATTCTTGATGGGTTATACATCCTGTTTCACGTATGCGAGGGGAAAAGAGACTTGGTATATAAGCTGCGACCTGAATAGAAGAGGTTTAGTCCATTTTTGAGTAGAAGTTAAAATGAATCTTCTAATTACTGCTTTCTTCTTTGTGATGTGTATGTATGTTCTCGGTAGAGGTACAGATGGCGCGGTTTGCGACAAATTATGTCCTAATCGCAATGAATGTTGCGCCTATGACGTTTGCAATGCAAGTAAGTCAAAAAGTCATTACTAATTACATAAGGAAGATTTTAACCGTGTTTCTCACATTTTTGATGGAAATCTGTTGTATTGCGACCTTTTATGGCGGCGGCGTTTTAACTCTACCTTAATAATTTTTAATCAGGGGAGTTCTGAAAATTGTATTGCGCGCCGGATTAGAACTGTTTCTTTGGCAAAATACAGATTATTCTACTGAATTAGAGGCCACTTTGATTAACTGATATGAGATGATCAGCATTTAGGCACAGTTTAAGATAATAGTTCATATTATTGGGGTTGACTCATGAAATATATTTTTACTTTCAGACAATCAGTGCGTGAGAAAGCAGCCGAGGAGGCCTCCCCAATAAGTGTTGAATGACGCGATGGCAATTCTTCAAGAACATTACTGTGTGAAAAATCTTCAAATATGATATATGATGTTCTTAATAGTTAAACACAGTGCAGCTTTCTGATGTTAATATTGACACAAATAAATAAATAACAAAACTTAAATGAATCGTAGTCATTTTACAACAGTTCGAATTATGGTTATCCAAAAATTATAATGTTTGAAAAATGCAATGTCCTCTGTGAAATTCTATATCCTTGTTGCAGTAAAATCTATTTATATATAATTTACTTTCTCTTGGACAAACTGAGACTTTCAGTGTACACAGTCTTATAGATATTTCAAAACGAAATCATTGGTATCACATGAATTGTTTTCATGTTTATTTAGTCATTTTAAAATTTTATTTCACTTTGAATCAAAATTTTATATTATTATATATTTATTTCATTTTAGAAACAATTTATGAAGTGTTTTGTGACGAATATTGAAAAAATTGTTATCAAATACAAATCTTTAATAGAGTAAGCTAATTAGCAATCTAATTAAATCACATTCTAATTTCATCACAAAATAATTCAATAAACTGAATATTCAAATTTGAGCTTACTTCTGAAATCAATTTTCTAAAATATATTTTCGAAAAAAATGTAAAATGACCCAAGATGGAAAACTAATGAGTACGGATATAAGTATGTAGATTTCAAAACAGGAAAATAACGTACAGATCGATCATCTTTTCGCTAAAAAATTGGTTCACTTATTTTTCCTTTTTGGACTCAAAATAACAGATGTGTATCAAGGTGTCGTTGAAAATTCAAAAAATTCTTCAATTTGAAAAAGAATCATAAATACTTCATAGATTGAGCTTTCCGAACAGGAACAACTAGAGGGTATAGTAGGCTACAATTTTCCCATAATTTCCTTATGAACTACAGTGATTTTAAAACGTTGAAAAGGGGTTTGAACAACATTATTTTGATGACTGGACGCAGGGGTACCTTTCAAACCCCCTTGAGATGTTAAAACGGCGTAGGGGTTTGAAAAAGAGTCTTTCTTTGTCTTCCAAGTCAGAATCATAATTCTTTTCCAAAAATTCCGCATTCAAAGTCCAAATAATAATTCTTTAAGGATGTTCCAAGACAGAATTGTATTTCATTTTACCTGCTTTTGAAACCCAGGTAAAGCTGGTAAAAATAATGCATAAATTTTTAGATGAAAATAGTGCAATAATGCCATAAAATGTTTTTAATTTGAATGGCTTTCTCGAGACATTATTTACTTAAGATACGAAATAAATTTTACGAAATAGTGTATTCTCACAAGCTATTATTTAAACCTTAAATACACCTATGTAAGACTCGTTTCAAATCAAATTTTTCATTACTCACCGTGACGCGTCTTAAACGTGGAAGAAGACAAACAGTTTTATCTTTCTTCTAGTATATAAATTGTTAGTTGACAAAAATCAAATTTTTTCATATCATGTCGCTTTAATTCTTTTTGATCAGACTTTTGATATTTTCAACTAAGCTATATCACAATAAAACTGAAGTTTGAGAAAATTCATGAGTATTGTTAAACATGTACTTTGCAAATAGCAATTTTTTACTTTGATTTAAAGGGTTATTTGAATGACTAGAGCTAAAAATGTAAAAAATAATTATCTCGTCTCTGGATCAAGATTTCAAGCTGAAATCTAGCATAGAAGAAGCTTCTTCATTCCGTGGTTTCTTCTCAAAAGTTGAATGGTCAATAAAAATTATTATTCTCTGAATTGAAAGCGTAGGAATAATCACGATCTTAATGAATTTCAATACTGGAAAACTCGTATTGAAGAAACGTCCTTTTTTGGCATTGTCGAATTTAAGCGTGAAACAGATCCCTTAAAAAAAAGGGTCAAGCTCCCGAAAGCCATAGGCATAGACTGAATCTCCTATTCAACGAGTTTTCTAGCATTGAAACTCATTAAGATCGTGATTATTTCAGACCAATTTTTCCACATGTGGATGACTTCAAAGTCGACATGGTGAAAGTTGAGGTCACATCTTCTGTTTTTTCACACATTTTCTGTCACAGGAAAGACGGAAAATTTTGGAGGAAAATCAAACTGACATCGTTTTACAAGTACAATATTGAAGAATATTTCTGTCTTTGACTGAACATTCTGCCATTTTTCTCTCGCCAAGTAATGAATCTTCAAAACCAGGTGTCAGGACTTTTTGTCCCGACTTTAGGTATGGACATTCTCGATTGCACCCATCTAGGTCGGGCAAAAATGAAACGTCCCAAACCCGTTGTGGTTGTCTTTAGATACAGAGAACGCGTTTTGGGGGAAACAAAAATTCCTCTTCGTGATAAAAAACTAGTACTTTTATTGGGGCACATTCTGAAGCACAGAATCATTGTCAAAGTCAGGGCTGAGAAAAAGAGGTACTATATACTAGATAACTAACGTAAAAAAGCAAAAGAAACGAAATAATTACTATTGCTAGTCTGTCAAAATTGACTCAACAGTTGTAATAAATATTAGGTACATAACTATTCATTATTTTTTTTATTTAGATATTTTAAAGGTGACATTTCTTCAACAGATAGCTGATGCAATAATAGAAAACTGATTCTAAATATTTTGAGGCGATTCATGTCTCTAAAAGTATCAGTCATGTAACGTGGGAGTCAAGAAACTACGTTTTAGTCTTACAGATTTGTCATTATTATATACTATTATATTATATACTATTGTATTATATACTTTTTGCGTGAAAAAGAAGAATTCTTTTCATCAAATTGACCATGTTCAAGTTCTCCGTGACTGGGTGAGCGTAGAACAAATATTTTTAGTGAGTGTCAGAGATAATAGCTGTTTTCGTGTTGGTGTAGATTTTTTTTGGCAAAGGTGTGACAATAGAGAAAAAAGATATGTTCAAGAGAAACGTAATGTAATGTATGTAAATATAATGTAATGCGTTCTTACTCACTCCTGCCTCTTCTTAATATGACAGTTGAAATATCCGCTCATGTTAAATGTTGAAACTTGTCTTTAAGAAATCGGCTATGGTTTCGTGCCAATCGCGTTAATTTTACTCTCATCCTTTTCTTGACAGGTCCATGTCTCGTTACCGTACAGCACAGTCGGTACAAATATAGAATTATGTATTGCCATTTTAGATTTTTTTGATATATTTTTGCTCCTGAGAATGGACCTTCCTTTAACGATAACTTTCCGACCCTCTGTTATGCGCCTATCTAACTCCCCATCTCTACCTTCCCGTCACTAGTGAATAGGCTACCTAGATATATGTTTTTTTTTGTTTTTTTTTAAGGGGTAAAACGGAAAATGCTCATGCACTAACCACACTCGAACTTTGGGGACCACGAGCCCAATATATGCATCCCACGCATATACATTTAAAATATATACACGTGAGATGCACACACGGGCGCGCAGTTCACAAGGAACAAAGGTGAGTGTGGGACTTACCAAACGGCACCTACCCACTAAACCTTAACTCCTTTTCCCGCCAACCCAGGACTCCGGAACCGCTTATCGCATTACTTCAGAGTCCCAGGCGAAAGGCCATTAAGCCGTGCTTTGGCTTCTACTTTTACCTGCCAGCTTGGCATTCTTCAAACCATCACCCAACCAAGATGCACGCATCGTCCTCAACGGTGCGGTGGTACCACAACCCGGGCTCGTCGGCTTTCGGCATCCTGGCTGGGCGATATTCTTTAGCTTGGTCGTCCTTGAGGTTTCCTCGATAAGGCTGCCTCTCGAAACGACCAACACCTCATAGTCCCGGGCAGATGGTCCGTCCGGGATTTCTCTTCTTTAGCGGCGCAGAGGTAGCACTGCGGCGCACTTCCGCACGCCGCAGCCCTATGGCCCTCTTTGCCGCACCTCCAGCAGGCCTGGGTCCGGCCCGGACCCTTGCATCCCGCCGCCATATAGCCAAAGCCTAGGCAGCGGTAACACCTTGTAGACTCTGTCTTCCTCCGCACACGACAGGACACCCACCCCACTTTGAGGAGTCCCGTGCGGAGAAGTCTCTTCGCCAGGTCCTCCTTCATTTCGACAAAGGCCCTCAGATTACCTCTGAAGGCCTTCCTCGTCATGCTAACCTTCACCTCTCCCGTTGCTGCTTTCCCGAAAAGCTTTCGGACCGGAGCCTCCACATCTTCTGCATCCGTAATAAGGTCGAGGTCCAGGACCTCAACTTCAATGCGGGGAACGAGATCGCGTTCGTTCCCCCTACTCCCTGTTGCTTCCTTAATGGCCGCGGACAGCTTTGATCTGCCGTCCGCAGCCGGCCCTACCTCCACCAGAACCTCTCCCCTTCGGGTCTGCCTGACCCCCCTGATTTTTACGCCAAGGGTGCCCGGCTTCACCTTCTGTTTGAGGTTCCTCAGGACCTCCGCATAGCCCGAACCCTCAGCCGGTCTTATCAAGACCGCCTCGGGTCGGGCTCTCTTAAGTTTCTCCTTCTTCGTGTGTGCAGGTGTAGAAGCGATCCCCTCCGCATCCACGCCCTGCAGAGTCGAGGACGCCATGATGGTGTTGCGGGTCCTCGGCTTCTTCTTCTTTTGTTTTGAGGAGCCAGCCTCTACGGGACTCAAGGTGGGCTCCCTCTCTCGCTTCCGCTGACGGGGAGTGGGAGCTTCCTCGGCTTCTTCAGTTTGAGTACCGTCTTGACTGGTCTCTTTGCTCACATTAACCATCCCCTTGTGCTTCTTCACCACTTCCTTTGCAGTGTATTTTATCGCGTCTCGGTAGCACGCACTAACCATGCGTATGCTGTAATGCAGACTCTGCTGGACTTCCCTCGCCTTATTCAGTCCATGCCTAATAAACATGTTCCTTTTCCTATCGCAGAAATCTTGCACTTCTGCCAATACAACCTTCAGTTCATTTACATGATCTTGACAAACCTTCACATTTGCTTTAGCCGATATTCGGTCTTGCCTAGCCGACGTCTTTTGGTAGAAATCAGAGATCTCCACCACTGCGTTCAGATCAGCTTCCAACTCCTCACATATACTCCTATTTCCTGTTTGTAAATTATGCGCCATTTAAATTCCCACGAGTAGCTAGGGAAATAAAAGTCCACCCCCGCAGAGCCCCGCATGCCGGGACAAGGTTTGTATACTCTAGAAGGCAACCTGGTATCCTAGAGACACCGTTAGTGACACCACACCCCTGGTGCCATGCAGCCTTCGGCACGGTGGATCAACGCCTTGGCTTGGAGGTTTTTCCTTCGGGACCATCCCTGGACATTACCTGCGACTGCTTATTGAGTAGTGTAACCGTATTCAGCAGGAACCCTCGGTACAGGGCCGCGACAGGAAGAGGTCGTGGTTTTTTCTTGGTGTGTCCTTCACCCAGTCTGTTTGGTCCGCGGTGCCTATTTTATTTCAGCCCTACCCTCTGTTTCCAGCGAGCATTCCCCTATCCGCCACCCGAGGACGCGCCACGTATGGGTTACAGACTCCCACTGTGGACCTAGATATATGTACTTATCAACTTGTTCTAATCTCTCATCATTTAGGACAAAATTGGTTGTAATTTTCGTGAATTATGATTATTTGTACGCTTTTGAAGAAACTGAAGGAATAATAATGAATCTGCAATAATGTTTAAATTTATCATTATTATCAGTATAGTGTATGAAATCATTTTCTGGAGCAGTGAAACCAAATTTTTTTCCCGCTTTCCTCCGAATAATGTACAGACATGGACCTTGGAGTAACTAAGCCTAGGCTAAATGAAAATCCAGGACCATTTTTTAAAGCATGGGGAGAGAGATCTTTTTTATAAGAAGAACATTGATTTTAGGAATTGAAATTGTTTTTGACAGATTTTTTAATTTTTTTTTATATCATTATCCCTAAAATGAAACTTACTTGATGAAAAATCAGAAACATGGAACTCCCCACGTGTGCATGGAAGTAATTTTTAATTTGAAAGCCTTTAAACATATTGGAAGTTTTTCCTTCCATGTAAGACAAAAGTTAAAATTTTCATATGATTTAAATTAACAATGGACTGTCTTATTCCCTGGTCGATTCTTTTCTATCTGCAAAATTTTTGTGGACATTTTCTTTATTTAGGAAGTAGTGAAGTTCTTCTTAAATATTCATTTTACAATTTAAAATTTAATGTGATATAATATAATTTAATTCAATTTTATTAAAGTTTCCTCAATAATATTAAATAAAATCGTGGCGAAAAAAATATTAAGAATAAATTACGAAATAAAATGATCTGATGTTAATTAACATTCGTTGAAAATTAAACAAATATTTTCGG
>CAKNXH010063559.1:6983-22940 GCA_932178445.1 Andricus quercusramuli | reverse complement strand
GGCAAAATGAGTATGAGTACATATTTTGTATTTATGTTCATGGTTTTTGGATGTAAATTTATCGCTGAATTGAACGGAAGCAACTACGTTTTTGTGACTTTCATAGTTTTCGAGATGTAGGTCTCGGAATAAGAAGAAAGCGTACCGCGGCTGTTCGCCGCAGCGCGAGTGCTGTTGTGACTCCACAAGGCGCGGATACTTGAGGGTTAAAAAATTGTCGTTACTGGAGTATTGCCTTTTCACCAGTATTGACAGTGCAGACTAGTGATGGGCACTGCCCGGCCTGACTGTGGCCATACCTGACCTGACCAGTAATTTCCGGTCATGACGGTAAAAGTTGGTAAAACGCGGTCAACCTCAAATAGCTCCAGCAGGAAAGTTTTTTTTATAGAAATAAGTCGTGTAGTTGTTAGTACATACCCTATGCTGAACTTTTCAATAAAATGGTTGAATTTTCAATAAAATAACCTGGGAACTTAAACTTATTTCATTTTAAATCAATGACGTAACATTTACTTCAAATCAGAAGAATGCTAGATCTACTGTTCGGTGTATTCTAAAAATGACGGAAGGAAAAAAGTGAGGAATCTTTTTAAAATGCATAAAATTATTTTCATTTTACCATTTTCATAATACATTGACCAATAGATATAGCATTTTTCTGATTTCAAATAAATGTATAATAGCTATTGATTTAAAATGAAATTCGTCTTATTTCCCAGGTTACACTTTGGCAATTAGTTATTTTCACTTCATAGTCAGCTAACTTCACTTCGTTAACTGCTGAGGGGAAAACAATGGATCAAATGCATGGGATTCGCTCCATTTTTGCCCTGTTTTGTTAATATCTTCGTAAAAACTAATTTTTTCTAAGTAAGTGCATTCGAAAAATAGTTTATATTTTTTAAGAACTATGCAATGAAATAATAAAATGTTAATAATTATTATTCATTACGAAGATATTACAAAAATAAAGTTTTGTTCCATGCATTTGATCCACTGTTTTCCCCTCCGCACTCAACGAAGTGAAGTTAGCTGATGGTTGAAGTGAAAATACCTAATAAGTCGTGAGAGCATGCAGAGGACTAAGTGCCACCTTGAATTCAGGGAATTAGACGAAAGAAAGGTCGACGCAAGCAGATTCATCTCCGTGCCGGCATTAGGACTATTGCCCGGGCATTAGACCTAATGCCGTATTCGCCCTAATGTCTACTATATATATATGTGTATATATATATATGTATATATATATGTGTGTGTATATATATATATGTATATATATATATATATATATATATTCGGTTTCGGTTTCGATTCCCTTGGAATAGAACCGAAGGGCTTATGACAAAGTCACCGAACGCGTCCTCGGGTTGCGGATAGAGGGTCCCCGTACCAAGGGTTTCTGCTGAATATGGATACAATAATTAATAAGCAGTCGCGGACAATTGTCCAGGGATGGTCCCGAAGGAATAACCCCTAAGCGAAGGTGTGAGAACCGTGCCGAAAGCTGCATGGCACCTGGGTGAGGTGTCTTTAACGGTGACTCTGGGATATCGGGCGATGTCTCAGAGTAATAGCCTTATCCTTGCACGCGGGGCTCTACAAGGATGGACGAACCCTTTCCCTAGCTGCTCGTGGGAACAACAATGAAACCAACAAACCACCAGAATCTTGTAGATGCGGTTCAAAACGATCGAACGCGCAGAGCACCCGACAATGGATCGGCAAACAATGCCGATCATCCTAGAGTTCGGGGTGCTGAAAATAATTTAGATGAAAACACAACGACGAACCGGCGAAACGCCCACATTGAGTGGACGGATCAACTTAAGAATGATGTGCTAGACTGCTACGATGCCAGTATTATCCCTGTTCGTGGAGGCTTTATGGCGCGTATGCATACTCTGTGGTGCCAGAAACACCCAGAGCTTCAACACGTTTCGCATCAGTCTTTGCGAAATCAAGCCGACTACCTCCGCAAAAATGGATATGTACGCGGAGCGCTTCCTCAACCGCTGCTTGAACAAGCTGCAGACGAAGATGAAACGACATTAAGACCAACCGCAGAAAGCAGGCACCTACTTGAAGATGATGGCAATTTCAGTACAAGGAGGAACATCAACATGCAAGTTCCTCTTAAGCCCCAAGATCTGGCTGAAATGGATGCCTCCCTTCGTGGAGATATCTCGCAAGAGTCCGACCTCTGGACTATCAATTGCTCAGTTTATGGTGCTGCGAGAGCATTGGCTGATTCAAATCGAAGGCTCAAACCGACGATGGATCAAAAGACAAGAAGACGCTTGCATCAACTGAACAAGAAAATTGGATGGGCAAGACAGAATGCGTCCCGTGTTCAATGTGTGATTGACTACATAACATCTGGTAGACTATTCACGGAAAGGGTTCGAAAGTTCGCCCAAGAACTAAGGATCTTGAATCACACACTAAACAAGTCAAAGCTGCTGACAATCAAGCAGCATATTGTTGACAAAATATTGCTGTTATCTGACGCAAGGAGGAGAATACAGAAGAGGGAGAGATGGATCAGGGAGAATCAACAGTTTCTTGCTGAGTCATCACGCCTCTTTAGCGATCTCCCTGTTTTTGTAAAAAATCCACCCAAGCCCAAGGAGGTAGAGAATTTTCGGAGAGAGGTGTACAAGATCCCGGAAACACTAGAGTTGAAAGAAGATACTGACAATATCATCCGCTTCAAGGAGTTTTGCGACAACCTCATAAAATCTGAGGAAGAATGTCTACCAGTAACTGCAGAAGAGGTGAAAAAAGCACTTAGAGGCACGAAGAACTTTTCCGCTGCTGGACCAGATTGTATCATGAACGTTTGGTGGAAGAAGTTTACTTTTATGCACCAACATTTGGCCCGCATATTCACCTCATATTTAAAGCCGGAGACGCCCATTCCGTAGTGGCTGGTGTTAGGACGCACTATACTCCTACCGAAAAAAGGCAACTTGTCCAAACCAGAGAATTACAGGCCAATAACTTGTTTGAACACACTGTATAAGATCTTTACAGCTGTCCTAAGCAACAGGATTGTTCGACGAATTGAGCCTGTATGGCGAGAGATGTACGAACAATGTGGCTCGAAAAAAGGTGTAGCAGGCTGTCGAGAGAACCTGCTGATTGACAGGTGTGTCTGTAAAGACGCTGCAGCCCATCAGCGCGTTCTGTCAATGGCCTGGATTGACTACCGGAAAGCTTTCGATTCAACCTCTCATATGCTTATCATCTGTCTGTTGGAAAGCTTGAAGGTACATCCACACATAGTGAGATGCATAGAGAATTGATGCCTCTTTGGAAAACTAGATTGACCATCTCATCTAGGAATTATCGTCTAACAACAAATAACGTCACCTTCCAGAGGGGCGTCTTTCAAGGTGATTCCATGAGCCCTTTGCTTTTTTGCATCACACTTCTGCCTCTATCTCTCGCACTACGAAATTCTCCTAGATACCTCTGTGGCGACACTAATCAGCGCGAGCATAAGGTCACTCATGTATTGTATATGGATGATCTGAAGATCTATGCCTCTGGTAAAAGCAAACTTCAAACTGCTATAAATATCGTCAAGAACTACACAGGAGAGATTGGAATGGACTTTGGTTTGGACAAGTGTGCCAAAATTCACCTGAAGAAAGGAAAGATTACTGGCATTCCCAATGACCCTGAGCTTGTGGATATAAGTGTTATTAGACATCTTAATACTGGAGAGACCTATACATACCTGGGCGTCCCTCAAAGTCGCATTCAGGATGTAACATCAGTGAAGGAGTCTCTCCGAAGCAGATACAAGCATCTTCTTCGACAGATTTGGTCTTCTAATCCGTCGGCGTTGAACAAGGACTAACATGCTTGCCGTTCCGGTTCTACTCTACTCGTTTGGGGTGGTTCAATGAAAAAAGAACGAGCTGAAGGCCCTTGATGTCACCACACGTAAGATCATGCATATGCACAAAAGCTATCATATCAATTCGTCAGTTCCGCGATTATACATTTCACGCCGTCCAGGCGGACGCGGACTTCTGAATCTCCAGTGTCTTCATAACCGAATTGTTCTAAGTACAACTTACATCGTTGCTAATGGCAGAGATCCTCTCCTAAAGATGGTCAGGAACCACGAGATGATTGGCGAAGGAGCGTTCCTTTACAAAGCCGCGGAGCAGGCGGCCGAGACCCTTGGCCTGAATTTTAACATCAGAAGTGAGGAAATTTTTTTTTGAATTAATTAATCAAAAAAATTAATTAAAAAAAAATAATCAACATTTTTTGAAAATTAAATTAATTATTAATTAATAAATGTGACTCCATCCAGATGCCTCAAATTTAAAAGCCGAAGTAAAAAAAGCAGAGGTTGGAAAATTTCACCAAGAGCTACTCGACAAGCATATGCACGGAAACTTTTAAAGAAATGTAGAAAAACCGTCCTTGTCGAAGGAGCAATCTTTTGTTTTCCTCAAATCATCATGGCTTAAATAAGGTACAGAGGGTTTTATTTTTCCATGCCAGGACGGTGTCGTTTCCACCTTGGCATATCGTGACCGCATTTTATGTCAAGAAGTTCCCAGTGATAGGTGCAGAGCGTGTCATGTACACGCTGAGTACCTAGAACACATACTATCAGGTTGTCCGACCCACGCAGGAACGAGGTACATCTATAGACATAATGCGGCCCTAAGAGTACTTTATTACCATCTGTGTTGCTATTGCGGTGTTGGTCGCAACCCTGCTCTGCCGAACGCTCCAATGGATACAGAGTCAATTGTCCGAAACGAGAAGACATTGTTCTCCAAGACTTCGAGAAACGAACTATATTCGTGATCGAATTCTCGGCTCCGTCCGAATACAACATCACTGCAAAGGAGAAAGAAAAAGAGATGTATCAAGACCTTAAAAGAGAGCTGCAACGACTGTACCCAAAATATTCGGTGCGAGTAATTGTTCTTGTGATAGGTGCTCTCGGAGGTGCGAAACTATCACTGGTTCGTAACCTTAACCTTAACCCAAGTGCCAAAAATATGCCAAGGCACTTGCGAGATGGATGCAGAAAGCTCCCATTCTTGGGTCGCTTCGTGTTCTCAAGACACACGAGGGTTTCGCCGGCCTGTCGTTGTGATTTTGTCGTGCCCTGTGTGTGTGTGGGGGGGGGGGGGAAACCGGGTTGCGGGTGAAACCGGGTACTCCCTATATCTCGTGTATCGTGCTGCCCCCTGGGTCTAGTTTCATATATTTTGTTTACTTAGGTGCCCTGACCTTATTTCCGTAAAAAGTGTCCAGCCACATGTGTTTTTTGTCTCAAGAGACAATACCAAATTTTTTGTGGTTGAACGTTACAATTCTTGGTGACAAGTACGTCACCGTGGTTCTTGCAGTCGTACAGAAACTGTACAGCTAAGTGAAACACTTGATGCCGTACCTATTATAGAGGATATAGCAATAGTTATCATCATTTGTTTATGCTCAGAACCACGTGAGCACAACGTTTCGTTATTTATTGCATGTGGGAGCAAAACCGGGTACTGATGGTAGGGGTAAGACCGGGTAGTACTGGGCCTTGCCCACCGTGCCATACAGTGACAAAAAACTGTCAAAAAACGTAGACGTAGTTTATAATTTTATATGAGTGTTATCGTACATTATTATTATATGTGAGTACTATGTCATCAACGGTAATAACCCCCTTTCAAAAAAAACATTGGTTTTTGTAACACAGGAGAAAATAATCATGAAAAACGTTACATGATATCTGAATTTCTGAATTTATTCATACGTTTTCTAATAATTTCTAATAATGAACTTTTTTAATTAGACGATGCCACTAATGTACAGAAGTGAGTCTGATAGGCAAAGCTGCCCTCAAGCACCGAAGACATCGAAGACATAGGAGAGAAAGAAGGATGATTTTTGATCAGAAAAGGAACCGGAAGCAGGCACTGATAAAGCTTGCATTTTTTGGAATGAGGTCTAATCTGTATCGGCTAAGGAGTGAATTCAGAATTACACTGTGTGCTCTAAACAGCATGCAGCAATGTCAAACAGAGCAAATTCATGTGTGATTACTGCTAAATCCATCGTCAGTACATCTAGGATGCTGAATATCATAGTTTTAATCATATTAAAACCTTCGTAAGTGCACCCAAGATACTCAGCATACCAATGTTTATTATATTTGATTACAATAAATTCAATTTTTCTTAATTTTAATAAGTTTTTGAATTATTTTCATAGATACCCGGTTTTACCCTACCCACGGGGCAAAACCGGGAATTTCGCGTTTTTTTTTTAACATTTTTTTTTAATATGAAGAAAATTTGTCATTGCACATCCGAATTCACTTACTTGTAGCTCAAGAGTCACAGAAAACTTCTCACTTCAAATAAAAGCTGTTTAGCTTTTCGTTTTTGAACAAAATACCATCAAAGACAAAGTACCCGGTTTTACCCTACTCTCCCCTACATAGTGATGAATAAATTTATTGAAAAATTTTTTCTGAATAATTTAAAATAAATAATTAAAACATTACAATATAATATAATACATATTAGGTGGTCGAAAAAAACGAAATTTTTTTTCATGTCTCACCCTGGAATAATTTTTACATGAGAGGGCGAGGCTTCAAAAAATCAAAAATTCATTAAGTTTTTTGTTTATGCAAGGGTACTGAATTAGTCGTACAATTCCTTTTTTCATTAATCATTATAATATTCTTTTGAAACTATATATATAATTAAATTATGCAAATTACTACTAAATGTAAATTATTAATTAAATTTGTATATACATTAATATTCTAAGATACCGGGAAAAATTAAAATAATTGTATTACAAGTTTTAAAAAACAGCATTTTTATTTGCGATCATATACAAAGTACTCACTTCAGTATGTAGGAATAAAATTAATGGAATTTTTATTAAAAGTAACTTAACATACTATTATTATTAAAATATTGCTTAATAAATGTGACACTTTTTCAATGTAATTTGTCAGTTTATAAAGTGTCAGTTTTAGACTCCCCTCGAAACAGGAGTACTGAATTGCTCATAAAATTCCTCTTTCCATTAATTATTATAATATTCTTTTTAAACTTGAAACGGTTCAGTATAAAATAAATATTTTATACTTATAAAATTTACTTAAGAGCGGGTAAGAAATAAAATAAGTACGCTACTGAATGACTTGCGAATTCCTGGGCGAAAGAGTTATATAGATCGCATGTAACACTATGCGAAACAGGTGCGGTTGCGTGCGCAACCGGTACGATAAGTGGGGATGCGAGGACCCGCGACGACGGGACCTGTGTGATTACCAAGGATCACTCGAATCGCCAGTCTGCGCTGAATGGTTCTGGAGAACGCTATGTTCAGCGTTTGACTCTTCGTTTGCATGCGCGTCTAGGAATTTTTGCTCGCCGATTCAGAAGGTCGCGATTTAGGACAAGGGAGGTAAGAGACTCGTGAGGAAACATTAAAAAACTTCAAGTGATTTCATTTTTGCAATTTCCGTGGCTGGAATTTTTATTATATTTTTTTGATATATGACTTTTAGTGGTTGACCAAACTCATAACTTTTCATGGTCGGGACTAATTGAAGCTGGATTGGAGACTCACGTCGCTCATTCTTCTCCAACCCATTAAAATGTGGGAGATTAAGAATGCCAATTTAGTGGCTTCAAATTGGTCTTGATTTTTTTTTGACAGTTTTGGGTTTGCGGAAGAATTTTTGATGGTTGATCTGTGATGTGTCAGCAAATTTCGGGTATCACTATTCAGACATTCAACCCGTTTTCATACGGGAGCTTATCTGAGTAAGATTGAGAAACGCTTGGCACAGTAAGATCACGAATTAACTATCAATATCTTTGATAGAAAAATCCATGGTACCTTAGGAATTAGTAAAATTCCCAACATAGGCCCATGAATTTTTCAGATTCAAGGAGTACAGATCACTAAAAGGTAGATCATTTTTTTTTAATAATATGGGCGTTGATTGAAAGGCCCAGGATAAAGTTTTATCCTTTGGATTTAAAAACATGGTAGGAAAATGAGACAAAATTTTGTATGGCAAACAAAGCACTATGGTTTGCACAAAATAGCGTCTCATTTGTAGCTTCGTTAAGATTTGTGTTTTAGTGTTTCCTAAAGGGAGAAAAACAATTTAGCAGTCCGCTCAAAACCAAGCACGTTAACATGATCAATACCCGTCGATACCCGTAAGCTTAAAATTGGGAGAAAATGGCTTAATCAAGCGTGACCACTCAAAAACAAACTTATGATAATCGGCACAATTCTGAATTCGCTTCTGTGATCCCACCGTCCGTAGAATAAAAAAATATAAATTCACCAATTTATTGCTACAACTCCATGAAATAAGTCGAAATCGCAATAGAATCAAAGTTTTTGAGTCATCAGCCGTGGTTGAGCTCAGATCCGTCGAAAGCTACATTTGCCAGGATTTTTTAATTGCTAACTACTTTCGTTTCAAAGGCTTACACGTGAAAAAAAGTATCGAGATTCGTCCAGGGGAAAATGGTGTGCCCATTCCGGTTCCTAGGGTGTCACTTTTAGTTAGTTTGAATAACAGGGTGGTAAGGGCTAATTTTAATGTTCTTCCAAAACTTGACCCAGTTTGTATAATTGGTCTCGAGTTATTGGACAAAGTATATTAAAAGCAAGTCAGATGTATAATTTTCGGCAATCTTCAATATTGTTAAGAAAATTCTGAATTGCGACAGCACTATTAACTAAAACATAAGAAAATGCCCTTATTTCCATAGGATCCAAGTTTAAAGAAAATAAAATCTAAGAAATCTTGGTAAAATCGACATTATTGGATCTCGACTCAATGTCGGATGGTATTATTAATAAAAATTAAACGTAAGGTGTTCGAGAGAAAAACGATAACGTAACAATCTGTTCGTATGAAATAAAATTTCCTAAGAACATGCAAGCTTTCTTTATTTCTCTTTGTATGTAGAAGAAAAAAAAATCATAGAAAAATTCATGTAAATTTGAGAGCTATTACAAAAATGTTCGCAATTCCCAAGAAAAATAATATTAAAAAAGGTTTTGAACAATTATTTTTCTTCAAGACCAATTCAAATAATTCAATTTTAATTCACTCTCATTGTTCTTATTTTCAATCATAATAATTGCCTTATTGAATTTCTCCACATACAAATAATAAAAAATAATGAATTATATACACAAATTACTCATAAATCTAAATTCATAATAATTAAAAAAAAAAAATTGATCAGCATTTCGAACTCGAAAGTTCATTGCCTCACTACCCGATTCGGGTAGTGTTTCTAGGTGGATAAATACTACCAGTGTGGGTCCACCACACCCACGACGGGTCAACAACACGCAGTATTCCCCGAACGGTCACCCATCCAAGTACTAACCGCGCCCAACACTGCTTAACTTCAGTGATCTAACGGGAACTGGTGTTTTCAGCGTGGTATCGCCGTTGACATTCATAATAATTAGATATAAATTTTATTATGTATGTATGTATGTATACCATTAAGCCATTTCCCTTTATTCGGGGTAGCCGTGACACTACCCGATTCGGGTAGTGTTTGTAGGTGGATAGTTTCTTGTAGTAAATAACTACAAGTGTGGGCTCACCACACTTGTATAAAGACAACAAACCAGTATTTTCATTTAGGGAATATAACCTATAGGATACACAGGACTTAACTCAATGTTTAGGTGTCATATTCATTGAAATTTTATTCAAAATAACTTAGCACACTACTAACTGTTATTTTCAAAATATTTCTTAGTAAATGCAACAGATTTTCAATGTAATATGTAAATTTGTAAAGTGTCATTTCCAAATTCTCCTCGAAACTCGCGCGAAACTGTCAAAAGTGTCGTCTGCTATGCTCAGCTTTTTGGAATTTTTATTACTTTGAGAATAACTGGAACATTTAGAACCGAAAAACTTTTTGTGCAAGTTTAGCATAGAGTATGTCCCAACAACTACACGACTTTTTTGTATAAAAAAATCTTTCTTGGTGGAGATATTTGGGTCTGACCGCGTTTTACCAACTTTTACCTTAATGACCGGTCAGGACTGGTCATGACTGTGAAATACCGAACAGCGCCCATCACTTCTCGACATATAAACCAGCTGTCAAATTCGCGCTCCGAATCTCCGATGCTCTGAAGTCCGCACCACACATTGCCACTCGCGAAATCGGGGCGCAAATATTTTAAAAAGTTTTGCAGAAAGAATCTGCAATTGTACCACTTTAGAGATAAATCAATTTATGAGTGTATGTAAAATTTGTAAATTTACCCAGTTGCAATTATAACTTTGAAATTATGATTTAAAAATTTTGAAATTATAAATTTATCAAGTTATCAAGTTATCCAGCAATAAATTCCGAAACCATCAAATTCGATTTCTGAAATTTCGAAATTGGGCCGTCTGCAAATTTATTTATAATTTCCAAGTTTATCAAGTGGTCCAACTATAAATTAATTATATGAAGAAACTTGTAACGGGGGACACGGAATCTGGTCATCTTTTGTGTGCGAAGAGGGCCTCATTTGAGATGAAAAAATGCTGAAACAGTTCACTAAGATGGAAAGCGATTTACGAAAAAACGGGTTTTAAGAAATTCGCGTAAAATAACCATGAGTTTGAATTATAGGCCCGTAGAGTAAGCAGCGGCGGGGTAATGGTCTAGATTCTAGGCTACAGATTCTGCTGTCATGCGTTCGCGTCTTCGTACACTCTTCAATTTTTTTTGTTTCTCATTTTTTTCCAATAGATTACCCTGAATATGCATAAACATTATGAAAACAACAATAAAAATTTTTTAAATATATTTTGGAAATACAAAAATTATTGTTGTTGACACAAAAATATTGCTATGACCTGTTCATTTTTTTATCAATCATTTCTTTGATTCATGCATAAATTTAGGGATTTCAGAAATTATAAAAACTGGTTATTTGTAAAGTTATGACAATTTTTTGCTGATAAATATTAATATTTTTTGAATAGGGTGGAGCAACAAAAATCTTTTTTGCGATAAGCTTTTGGAGGGCGGGGGGTGCTAAAAGATTCCCTTTATCCTCAAAAAAAATGAGAAACAAACAAAAATTGAAGATAGTACGAAGACGCGAACGCATGACGGCAGAATCTGTAGCCTAGAACCTAGAACATTACCCCGCCGCTGCTTACTCCATATGCGCGGATTTCTTGTAATCCGTTTTCACGTAAACCGCTTTCCATCTTAGTAAACTGTTTCAGCATTTTTTCATCTCAAATGAGGCCCTCTTCGCTTACAAAAGATGACCAGAATCCGTATCCCCCGTTACAAGCTTCTTTATATAATTAATTCATAGTTGGACCACTTGATAAACTTGGAATTTCTAAATAAATTTGCAGACGGCCTAATTTCGAAATTTCAGAAATCGAATTTGATGGTTTCGGAATTTATTGCTGGATAACTTGATAAATTTATAATTTATAATTTCAAAATTTTCAAATCATAATTTCAAAGTTATAATTTCAAACTGGGTAAATTTACAAATTTACATACAATCATAAATTGATTTATCTATAAAATTGGTGCATTTGCAGATTCTTTCTGCAAAAACTTTTTAAATATTTGCGCCCCGATTTCGCGAGTGGCAATGTGTGGTGCGGACTTCAGAGCATCGGAGATTCGGAGCACGAATTTGACATCTGGTTTATATGCCGAGTTTGTTTTGCTGCTTACCAATACAGTCTTATGGTCATCACACACGCAGAACATCTCAATTTTCTTGCGTTTTTTTTTTCCATTTTGCGACGTATTTCACAAAATTTAGGTCCGCCATCATCAAGTTTTGGGTCTTCGAATTTGGAATGACAACTTAAAATTCTTCTGTGATGTCAGAATTGTGAGCAAAAAAATAAATTTGCGAACGGTTCACGCCGTTAGATAGAATCGGAATATTTCCGGAGTCGATCTTTTTGACCGGAAGGATTTCGGATTTAAGCGGACGATTATCCGGTTTTACTTTAACAAAAATAATTTCAGGTACTGAGTTCCGGACTAATTTTGGATCAAGTCGGACTATTTCGCGATTGAATTTTTACGTTCGGACTATTTTCCATTTTTAGGTCAACGAAAATAATTTCAGGTTTTGAATTTCGGACTGATTTGGGATCAAATCGGACTCTTTCCGGAGTCGAAATTTATGGTCCGGACCGACTCCGGACATAATCAGACAAATTTCTGAATGTTTTCGTACAGTTTTCGGATTATATGGGACACATTTCGGAAAAAAATCGTGAATCGGATTGATTTAGGATAAATACGGACCGATTTCGGAATCCAAAATTTTTAGCAGGGCTCTCACGATGGGGTGCTTTTTTAGCTTGAGTAGTTAAATTTCAAGTGAAAAACAATTATTTTCAACAAAAGAAAAACAAATTTTGAACTGAATAGATCAATTTTCAAACATAAAAATTAATTATTTCAAAAGTAGTACAATTTTCCAAACAGTATAGTTGAATGTTCAACTAAATCGATTGAAGTTTAACAAAAGATTGAATAATTCAACTTTTAGTAAAGAAATTAATTTTCTGTCAAAAAAATATTAACAAATTATAGTTTAATCCTGAACCAAAAATTAATTTATAAAAACTTAGTTCAACTTTCAAACCAACTTTCTAAAATGTTTTTTTTTTTAATAATTAGTTTAGTACTTAAATAAAAAAATTCAGTTCCAAGAAGTTCAATTTTCAACAAATAAAATTAATTTTCAACAAAAATGGAAAAGTAGAATTCTTGGTTTCAAACATTCATGTTCTATTTAAAAACACGAATTTTTGACAAATTAGTTCAATCACTAATCAATAAAATTAATTTATAAAAAAAAGTTCAATATGCAAGCAAGTAGTTAAATTTTCAACGGAGATTAATTTTTTCTGAAATAATATTTTTTAATAATTAATTTTGTATTTAAAAAAGAACGATTTTTAACCAATAAAATTAAGTTTTGAAACTGTAGTTCAATTTTCAACCAAGCAGTCGAACTTACAGCAAAAAGGAGCTATTCTAAATAAAAAAGTTAATAGTTGAATTTTCAACTAAAAACAATCAATGTCCAATCAAAAATAGAAAAGTATAATTTTTATTTTAAAAACTTAATTTTCTATCAAAAAAAGGGAATTTTTACAAAATTGTTTAATATTCAACCAATAAAATGAATTTTGAATAAGGAAGTTGAATTTTCAACCAAAATAGATGAATATTCAACGAAACATAGAACAGTTAAATTTTTAAACAAAAAGGATTAATTTTCAGCCAAAATGCAATAGTTAAATTTTATATTAAAAGAATTATTATTTAACGAAAAATTCTTATTTAATGGTCTATTTTGTTTCTTTTTTTTTTCTTGAAAACAGGGGAGGGAAGAGGAATTCATTAAAAAGGTGGGAATAGGGGAATAAGAGGAAGGCTTGAAGTCTGTTATAATAAAAAAAATGTTTTTGAAGACAAATTTTTGTTTATTCGTTGTATTTTTAAATTTCGCGGGTATAAATATTGCTTGATGTTTAGTTGCATATTGGCCAATAGTATTTTAGTGTTTGATTTTTTGGTAAAATGGCGGACATGTCAGGTTGATGATCTGTTTGTTTACAAAAATTTTCATTTCATTTAAATATATGAATAGCAGGAGTTATGATAACCTGAATTAGTAGAAAAAAGGTTTCTTCAAATAATGTGAAGTGGATGAAGTGTTTTTGATATTTTGAAACCGATCTGAAGCACGTGTGTAAATCATATATGAATACTGTTTATTTAAACATTGTTTCGATATTATTATTATCATTCTCCTTTTTTAGGAAAAAGGAAGGTGAGTTTTATTTTTTTTTTTAAATCATAAATTAAAGCGATACATTTAATATGGAGCATTTGCATAAAAATGTTGGTAATGAAAATATAACCTCAAACTTCGTCACATTTTTGTGCTTTTAACCACAAAGTTGTGTTTGTTATTTGCAGATTTTTAAATTACTCGATTTCCAAGTGTAATTGTTCATTGAGGGAATAAAATTTCGGTTTTTCCCGGTTCACAAATATTTTTCACGGTCATTGAAATAAAAAAATTCGACCTCTTTTTCATTGAAATTTTTTTTATATGAAGTAATAAGAACTGAACTGCAAATTAAAGAACTTAAAATGGAACTCTTTTAAACTTTAAAATTTTTAAATTAGAGTGTACAAATAAAAATACTGTAATATTAATGATTATTTATTATTTTTTATTATTATATTATTCATACATCGTTCAGATTTAAGAATTTTCAATTGTAGATCTTTAAAATTAAACTATTGGAAATAAAACATTCAAATTAGATAACTGAATTGTTCAATTTTCAATCAAATATATTAACTTTTCACCAAATAGTTGAATTTTCAACCAAAAAACTGAATTATTTTGAATGTTCAACTCAAAAAGATAAATTTTCAACCAACAACTGGAATTTTTACCTAAAAAAGGTCAAATTTTCACCAAAAACTAAATAGTTAAATTTTCAGTTAAAAAATTTATTTTGAACCAAAATAAGAACGAATTTTCAACCAAAAAAAGAACACATTTTCAACAAATAGTTAAATTTTTAACCAAAGCGATGAATTTTCAACTGAAGTAATGAATCTCAAACAAAAAAATGAATTTTTAACAAGTAGTTCAGCTTTCAACAAAAAAAAGAGCGAATTTTTAACAAAATAGTTAAATTTCCAACCAAAGAGATTAATTTTCAAAGAAAATGATGAATCTGAGGCCACAAAATGACCTTTTAACCCAATTGTTCAATTTTCAACAAAATATATAAACTTGTAACCAAATAGTTGAATTTGTAACCAAAAAACTGAATTATTTTGAATGCTCAACTCAAAAAGATAAATTTTCAACGAACAACTGGAATTTTTACCTAAAAAAGGTCAAATTTTCACCAAAAACTAAATAGTTAAATTTTCAGTTAAAAAAATGATTTTGAACCAAAATAAGAACGAATTTTCAACCAAAAAAAAAACACATTTTTAACAAATAGTTTAATTTTTAACCAAAGCGATGAATTTTCAACTGAAGTAATGAATCTCAAACAAAAAAATGAATTTTTAACAAGTAGTTCAGGTTTCAACAAAAAAAAGAGCGAATTTTTAACAAAATAGTTAAATTTCCAACCAAAGAGATTAATTTTCAAAGAAAATGATGAATCTGAGGCCAAAAAATGACCTTTTAACCAAATTGTTCAATTTTCAACAAAATATATAAACTTGTAACCAAATAGTTGAATTTGCAACCAAAAAACTGAATTATTTTGAATGCTCAACTCAAAAAGATAAATTTTCAACGAACAACTGGAATTTTTACCTAAAAAAGGTCAAATTTTCACCAAAAGCTAAATAGTTAAATTTTCAGTTAAAAAAATGATTTTGAACCAAAATAAAAACGAATTTTCAACCAAAAAAAAAACACATTTTTAACAAATAGTTTAATTTTTAACCAAAGCGATGAATTTTCAACTGAAGTAATGAATCTCAAACAAAAAAATGAATTTTTAACAAGTAGTTCAGCGTTCAACAAAAAAAAGAGCGAATTTTTAACAAAATAGTTAAATTTCCAACCAAAGAGATTAATTTTCAAAGAAAATGATGAATCTGAGGCCACAAAATGAGCTTTTAACATCCAAGATTAATCTTCTTGGATGTTATTTCATGTTTTTAGTTGAAAATTCCACTATTTGGTTACATGTTCATATATTTTGTTGAAAATTGAATAATTGGAACAAAATACATGAATTTTCAGCGAAAAAGTTGAGTTTTCAGATCAAAAAGATAAATTTTTAACCGAAAACTGGAATTTTCACCTAAAAAGGTCAATTTTTCACCAAGACCTAAATTTTTCAATTAATTTTAA
>CAKNXH010063555.1:0-18655 GCA_932178445.1 Andricus quercusramuli | reverse complement strand
CAGAAGTGAGATAAATGAATTTTTATGTAATTCCTAGTGATTCCACAATTGAACCATTTTGTTTAAAACTTATCTTATTTTTATTTTGGTTTTTCGGAAAAAAATGTTTTCGTGAGTTAGGATTGTTGGGATTTCCTATATTTTTTTCGATTTTGGAGCGTCATAAGCACCATGATAAAATGTTTCTCATGAATAAAAAATAATAAAATGTTTCTCTGTTTGAAGCTGACGAGATTTCAATTCTGAATCAATCCAAAAAACATGTTTTAGTACACTGTAAAAAACGATCAATGTAACTTTACAACGAACATCGTTGGTACTATTATAACCTACGTTGATCGAGGGGTTTTTACAGACAACAGTGTATTTCAATCCCGCATTGCAATAGCACTTGCAGGTTATGGATTTCTCCTGGAAATGGTAAAATCACCGACCCATGTAAGAAATTTGTGAGATGTTAGATTTTTACAGGAAAAATCGGTAAATTTCCAGCAGTTGGTAAAATAACCGTACGAAGTAGTAAATTTCCTGTAAATCGTATATTTTCAGAAAACCGTAAAATAACTGCCCGAAGTAGTAAATTTCCTATAAATCGTACACTTTCAGTAAACTGCAAAATTACAAGAAAAAAAGTAAGATCACAATTCTAATGGTAATTGTTTCAAAAATTAAATTTTTTTACACGTTTATTGTAGGGTTAAGAAAGGTAGACTGAAATTAGGAAAAGTATAAAATTATTTATTGCAAATACATGCCTATTCAAATACTTTTTAAAAACAATATTTTTTAAACTCATGCAAAAACGTAGTTAACAAATTATTTAAGGCTACCTTTGGCGAGCGACTAAAACTTGGCGATACATGCGTGAAAATAAGGCATTAATTAATTATTAATTAATGAAAGGCATGTGAACATGAAAATTAATGAAATTATTTTATGCAGCTATACTAAGCACGGAGTAATCATACGTCGCATCAAACAAACTAATCTCACACTAATTATTAACTAATGTTTATGACCGAATCCATTTCAAAGTAGTTCCATTTGAAGTTGTAGAATCTCTCGAGAATGAAATGTGTTGTTTTTTTTTAGGAAATTAGGCGATATGTATTTGTCCGTTTTGCGAAAAAAAATGTCTATGAAGTTTTGAACATGCAAATTAAAAATGTTGATATTGTTACTTTTGTTCAAAAAAGCCCACATTTTGTTTAGACCTCTATAACTTTTGACCTTATAAAGATATGTATCGCTCTCTTTTTTATTTTGATAGAGTTTATTGTCTTATTTTGAAATTAACCAAGCATTTGAAAAGGGTAAAAATTATCAAAAAGGCGGTAGTTTTTCTGAAAATATTATTAGTTGATTTTCTCGTAAAACCCAAACTTATATATTTTTGCAAATTTCTGATTTGGATTTATTATTTCCTGAGGAAGACGTCTGGTGAGTTTCATGCAGGCTATATCAATTTTGTGGCCAGGGAAGTCTTTTTTTTCATAAAACTGATTTTTCTCATTTTTCTCGCAAACAAAGAAAGACACAAAAAAGTGTTCAAATAAAAGCTCACACGTCAAAGAAAGTTATATGAAGAATATATCTAGCTTTTTTACGATATCTTGCAAAATGGTTTAGCCCGCACAACTCTGATATGGTATCTTTCTTATATAAGCAGAAATATTATTAAAATATAGGTGAACATAAAAAAGGTGGTGTCGTTGCCCATAACTTGCTTCGAGATCATTGACAAGAGTTTCCAGTCTGGCCTCATCCTTCAGTATATCCTCAAGGTCTGGTTCATTCAGTGCAAGGCGTTTCTCTTCCTCAGATTCTGTTTCATTAAGTGTTGTAGACTCTATTTGCCTGTGAATGGTACCAGTACTTTTCAATGCTTTACGAGACTTCAAAGGAATGTTTAATTTTAACCCCAACTGCGATTTCCTTTTGTGAGGGCGTTCGAGGTAATGCTGATGCTCTTTTTCTGTCTTCGAACGTATGAGGGTATTTCATTAGGCATTGCATAGTGACTCCACGAAACACGTTGTTAGAAATATTGGTATCATGCAATCTCATTTCACCTACGATTTTTTGAACCACAGAAGAGCGTAAAGTCTCTACTCGACTCTGCGCTTCTAACTAGACCAAATCAGATGCAGTCAGTTTCTCCCAAGGTACCTTGTATTCATCCCAAGATGTGAAAGCATTTCGCTTCTCTTGCAAGTACTGCGATATGTCGACGTTTTCTTTGTTCGAGTCGTGGTTTTCGGATTCCTCATTAACAAAGTTTTGTTCTGGTAATGGTCCTGCGGGTGACAAGACTTCTTCAGGAATCGCACCTTGATCTTCTACGTGTTCCACAGATCCAGGCGTAGAATTGAGATTTTCTTCATCTTTATTTTCAGAAGAGTTTGCTTTGTACCATTCTTCAGATTCAGCCAATAAAATTAATGGTTGAGATTGGTAGTGACGCAACAAGTCATCGTCGTCAATATCCATACCATCTGCTTCCAGCACAAATTTTACTTCGTCCATGTTCAGTTTAGCACTGCCTTTCCGTATGACATCAGACAGTAAATGATTGCTTTCCTCCAGAAGAATGGCTTTCTTTTTGGTTCTATCTGAGGACCAAGTCTTGAAAGACAGCATCTGCAGAATAGTCCAGAAAATAAAGAAATGTTGATTTATTGTTATTAAAAATACACAAATATTTTAGTATATCCACTTTTTTAAATGAAGTCAAAATAGAGTAATGTCACAAAATTGTCCCCAGAATCATTCGGAAAAAATAAATTTGTGTATTTTTTAGAACAGTATTTTACTGGTTTTTCTATACATAAATTGTTATAATATTTTTTCTTTACGCCGAAACATTTGACAGACATCCGTCCCCAGTGCGAAATTCATCAGAAAATTATAAAATGACATTCACGATGAAATTTCTGGTTGCAGTTCAATGGAAATTTTACCTTATAAATCTAAAAAAATGTAGATAATTGATTATAACTTTTGATAGAAATATAATTGCAATATAATGAACATTGAACATCTATTTGATGTATTCCAAAGCTCTTAAATACAAATAATGTTTATTAGGAAAAATGAATTTTTATAGAATTGAACAACTTTTGTCTTCACTTTTTCAAGCTTATGCAATTAAGAAAATTAATTTAAGAAGAAAATGAAAGACATTGAATTATGGACACTATTTAAATTTGATATGATTATAGATGTAAAAGTTGAAAATAATGAACGTAATATACCGCGGCGATTCTGGACTGACTTCAACCCAAAAAAGGCTTGCGCTACTCGGTTTTTGAGCGAACTCAACTTCTTATTTATTGAAATAGGTTAATCAACATCTTTTCATGAAAATAAGTTCGAAGTAAAATTTAATTGACTCATAACCATTAAGTATAGCATTTAAGAATGTGCTGCAGTATCTGAATATATTACGATAACTGAAACTCTTCACATTTCTTTTAAATTGTTAAAAAGAGTGCGGAAAAATCTTTTTTTTTAAATTGCTTCTTTGTAGTCTACCCTAAGTCCCATGTACCTGTATAATATATAAAGAGTCTGAAATTTCTGTGAGGCAAACAAAAATAGAATGTTCTATCTGTAAAAGCTTTGGAGCTATGGCCCTTGGAAGTAGATTTTTGGAAAAAAATTCTTTTTAAAATATAAAATTCTTATTTTTGTGAAATAATTAATTTCAGGAGACTTGATTGTGAGTAGACCTAAAAAACATTACTCTAGCTCTAACAGCACAGAAATTATGGCCTGGCGAAAATAAAACTTTTTTCCTTCGTATCGTTCCTTTCGTATTGTAAGACTAAAATGTAACGATAATGAAGTTTGATAATGGTCCCTGACGATAAACTGAAAATAAATTTCAGTGGTGTGGAACTACCGTTTTGTTATAAATTCAGTTCCCCATAATCCCCAGAAAATATAGGTTCTAAATATTGCACTTTTTAATTTTAAATGATTCAAAATTTGTCACCATATTAATAAGTACCATAATAGATTTTTGATCCTTTGTTCACTTCCAGTACTCTCTCCAAAGTAGAAAGTAGTATAACCCGTGTGGAAAAATATTCTGGCGCTGGCCTGGCCTAGACCAGACCGTCTGATCAGCCGCTAACTATAGGCTGGTCAGCCGCTAGTTATGTGATTAGGAAAAAGATTCTTGTTTTTATAGTGTGAATTTCTTATTTTCCATCATTTTAAACACCTTGTAACTTTTTTGAAATATGTCAACAAAAAATTTGCTGATCGAACTTATAACTTTTTTTGTTCTTGGCTCGCTGATCAGCGCCAAAGCTGGACCAGACCAGTCTATCAACATGATAGGAAAAAAAGACTTGTTTTGATAGTGTGGATTTTTATTTTCTATCATTTTAAACATCCTGTAACTTTTTTGAAATATGTCAAAGAAATTGGCTGATTGAACTTAGAACTTTTTTTGTTCTTGGCTCGCTGATCAGCGCCAGTCCTGGGGCAGATCATACCTCCCAGACTAGACGGTCTAGATAAGGACAGACATGGGCCGGACTAGCGTCAGACCTGGGGCAGAAAGGATCTTCCAGACCAGACAGTCCAGATGAATCCAGACCTGGGCCAGACCTGTATTTAGACTGACAGGACATTTTTCCACACGAAAAGGATTATAATAGTTTTGGAAATTTACTGTCGATGTGAGATCCATTTACTAGAAGAAGATTTGTTTGGTGTGTGAAAGAAAGGTTCACAATTTCTCATATCTTGAGATTATTTGCCTCAATCGTATGGCCCACATTTGAAGAATTGCGATAGTTCATAGGTCAACGTTGACTTACACTTAGATATCAGCATCGAAAGGAGAATATTTTGGCAGGTACGCTGGTGTGGACGCAATTTTTACTTCTGCAAACGGGTGGGGGGATAACAAGGAGGAATATGAAAATAAAGAAAGCGCCTCTGCGGCACAGTCATCATCATAATCTTCGTAGATGCCGAGATGTTCATTCAGTATGATTTCCTTCGAAGTGCCGATAAATGCAATCTCAGTATGATCAGCATTGATGAGAATAAAGTCAATTTTACAAAGTATGAAGTTACCATGTTGGTTTTTGCCCACGCACACTGACATATCTTTTGCATATTTGACACCATGAAAAGTTACCATTTTTGAGATATACTTTGTGTTCTTGACCTTTTTAACGAAGCAACTCATTATTGCTCGATTTAAAGTATCGTTATGATCTTCTGGTATATACTCTGTAGTTTTCTTGGATTCAGCTAAAATTCCACTAATCATAGGTACGGCAGCCTGTTGCATTTGGTGCCTGTCAGCTAGGGTTTATGTCACACTCTTAAAGTTGGGAATATGTTTAATTTGTTTTTTGAAGCCACCATGCTTTCTCTCAAATTTCAAAGTAGAAGATTGCTTCAAAGGCCCAAAAATTTCAATTAAAGTCGGATAGTGGAGTAAAAACTCGTGTTTGGGTATTAGCTTCGTATCAGGAAAGCACTCAGTTCTCAATGTTAGATAAGAACGTATTTTCACGTTCAGTTCAGCAACTTGACCCATAGATAAGGCTGGGGCACAGCACACACTAAACTGCAAATTATTCTGAGATGCAATATCATTTGCCACACTGGATCGTGAAAATCTTTAACCAGATCGGCAACTACTACTGGAAATACTAAAGCAAGTCTTCTCATTTGACTCGCTGATCCTGTTAATTTTGTTTGGCCTTTCTTGATGAACGGAATAAAAATAGCACCCTCCTTAAGGAGCTTAATGTCATTCAAGCGAAAATTTAGTAATCCTAAACGAAACCATCCTTTTGACAAAAAGTAATTGATACCTAAACCCATGTCAACCTGCACAATTCCTTCGAAGACATCGTGTGCTATGCATGGAGGCAATCCAGGATTTGCAACGTGGTAATATTTCAAGGCATTCAAACAACTGCTACTTTTGATGCCAGTGATCATTGTGTCCGATAGTTTAGCCGCACTTGCACATGCATCGTAATTTACAACATTTCTCCAAACTCGCAAACAAAACAAATTACCATGAAAATCTTCTCGGCATATTTCGCAATACCGACAAAAATGCAATGATACACTAAAATTCTCAGTATATCCGCCGATCTGATGACTTCCTAAATTATCGCACAGCATTGCAATTAGTGTTCCTAAGAAAGTTTTAACGTTTCCATCTACCGAAATAGTTATCCCATATTCCTCTAGAAATTTCAGATCATTCACGACAACTTGCATAACTTTCTCCCACCCGAATGTAGTTATGTGTTCTTCTAAACAAAGAAGAACGAGTTTAATTTTCTCTACCTTGCATCTCAAATGTGGAGGAACATTAATCAAAATCATATAAACGGCAACAATTTTAAATTTTTTCTTTGATTCCCCTAAAGGATTGCATACTTCAAAGGCATCCTGAGAAAGAAGTACTTTCAAAACGTATTTATAATTTTTAATTAAAACGTTGTCCTTGCAAATTTTCCCGTCATTTATGTCAAATAGTCCGTTTACATTTGTAGACTTGGGCGAGTTTTCACAGTACTCTCGTATAAGTGGGTCGCACAACATTAAGCGTAAGGTCTCCAGAATAGGAACGTAACTGAAATGGCATCCTGAGTCAGCGCCATGTTCATCGAGCAATGGTATCTCTATCGGAAGAATAATATTCAAATGTTTATGGTTGAACAGCCTTCTGTTGTAAGCGTTTCTTAGAAAACCTTCCTTTTCATCAACAGCACCTGTGAAACCTATGAAACTTTCATTAAACTGTTGTTTTAGAGATTGCTTCTCACTGTCAGAAAAATGGCATCTGTCCAAAGAAGAAAAATAATCTTCTTTGCAAATGTGAAAGGCGCGTGAAGTTTTGGTTACAACTTCTTGTAGCAGTGGCTCAGTCGCATAATGTTTAGTGGTCAAAATAAGACACATATCTCCCAAAATCTTCGTAGCTTCTGGCATATTGCAATCGCCAAGTGGTACAACTATGGCTTTCACATTGCAAGTATTGTTCAAAGAACCCTCCTGAATGGCAGCTTCTTGACGATCGGTGAAATCATGTTCTTCATCCAAACCAGTGTCCATAGTTTGACCTTTTTCAATAACGATATTTTCCAACGATTCATTTTGCGAGGTCACGTTTTTTTCCACACATTTGTCCTCATAATTTTCTCCTTCCCAGTGATTCCTGCATACATGAACAGTGTAACTTTTTGCATTGTAATCAATTTTATTACTGCTAGAGCATGCAGCGTACGGACATAGAATTCCATTCTTTGAGTTGGTGAAGTGACGTTTCACATGCTTATTTAATGCATTTGTATTGTCTGTCGTGTAGGTGCAATCTTTCACTTTGCAGTTGAGCTTATGCTTTATATATTGGTGACTGTGCCTTAAGTAGCAATGCCTTCTAAATGTACAATATGAATTAAATTCTGCATGACAATCTGAATGTAAGCACGATATTCTCAAGTTTTTTAGGTTTTGATGTTCTCTTTGATGCTTATTATACAGAATAATTGTTCGAAATTTCGCATTGCATATTCGACACCTAAACGTTACACAATCGATGGAACGTGGCATTATTAAAAGGAATGGAGAATAGATGGAAGGGTTTCTTTTGACGTCCCAATCAGTTGTTAGATAAGTACTTTCCATCAGCATCCGTATCCATGACCATTATACTGAAAACGATATTTAGTAATTTGTTTATATCATGCAGAAACTACGCAAATGTAATTTAAGTGACAGTGAATTATAAATGAAGAACAAATAGTGATGTCCTTTCAGTATTTGCCCGTAAATTAAACGGAAAAGTATCAATCATAAATTGTCAAGAAAAAAATATTGTAAATTGCAGCTATGTTTCGCACGTCAATTCGATCAACTACCTTTTTCTCTAAAATCGGGCTTTCTGCATGCTCTACATCAGCCGTTAAAACGATTAACTATATGCATTTCGGAGCCTGAAATATCATGTGCTGAGCAATTTCAAAATATTTGTAAAGCAGAGTCAAATAAATGATCTATTTGGGGTTAACTTCTTATGGTATTGTGTAGGTCACATCATATATTGAATCGCAAATTATTGCTAAAATTTCATAACCGGTTTCTAGGGCTGAAAAGAACAGTAACACTTTTGTAAGATCAACCATTAGATGATCTATCTAGCGGCTAGCCAGACTATTCCCTATGCTTATACACAGCGCATAGTCTCATACACGGCGCTGTCAGCATCTTATATTTTAATCAAAGGACCCCGCACACGTCTGTGGAAAATATGATCCCGGTCTAATTGGCTGAAAGTCTGGGAAATGTAGCTTATAATATCCTGATCAAATGAAGTCCTTAGACACTGGGTCCAAAAAACGTTAGGTTGCGAGATAGGAGGGACCAAATGTAACTTTTCATGGACGCGAGAGGAATTTTATGGTCCCTCGAGGACATGGCATTAAATGACATGTCACATGACATGTAACATGAACCATGTGTCATATGTCATGCCCTGTGTCATGTCATGTATCATGGCATGTCTCATGGCACGTGTCATGGCATGTGTCATGGCATGTGCCATGTCATGTGCCATGTCTTGTGTCATGTCTTGTGTCGTGTCATGTCATGTGTCATGTCTTGTCTTGTGTCATGTCTCGTGTCATGTCATGTGTCATGTCATGTGCAATGGCATATGTCATGGAATGTGCCATGTCATGCGTCATGTCATGTGTCATGTCATGTGTCATATCATGTGCAATGGCATATGTCATGGAATGTGTCATATCATGTGTCGTGTCATGTCATGTGATGTGTCATGTCGTGTAATGTGTCATGTCATGTCATGTGTCATGTCATGTCATCTGTCATGTCATGTGTCATGTCAAGTGTCATGTCATTTATCACGTCATGTCATGTGCCATGCCATGTGTCACGTCATGTCATGTGTCATGTCATGTGCCATGGCATCTGTCATATCATTTGGCATGCCATCTGTCATGTCGCCTGTCATGTCACCTATCATTTCACCTGTAATGTCAACTGTCATGCCATGTGTCGTGTGATGTCATATCATCTCATATGTCATTTCATCTCATATTCTATGTCATAACATGTCATGTTTCATGTTACATGTCATGTAATGTGTCATGTAATGTGTCGTGTCATGTCATGACATTTTTTTACTGCAAAAAAATCAATTTTCAACCAAAAAAGATTAATTCCCTACTCAAAATTTGCGGCCGCATTTGCAGCCGCGTATAAGAAACAGCATTTGCGGTCGCATTTGCGGCCGAATTTTGAAATATTATAAACCGCTAAAAAATTTGCCTTGACTTAATTTGTATTGTCTGTTCTAAGAGATAATTCAAGTTTAGGTCACCCTTGTTTTTGGACAAAATTCGCAACACCTGTATAAATGGGAGAAGAATTTTTTGGGGCACATGAGAACTTTCCACTGTTCAAAATGCACTAGGAAAAAATTGCAATGACCCATTAAGCGAAATTGGAAATAAAACTTCGAAAATTTTGATTTTGTTCTTTGATGGAATTGTCTTCATAACTTGTGGTTTACTATTTTTTCTGAGCACATGTGGGCTTTTTCAGTATGAATATACATTGAAATAAATTCGGCATGACCCAGGAATCGAAATAGGAATTAGAGCAAATTCTCCAAATTTGGAATTAGATATTCAATAGAATATTTTGTCTACTATATATCTGTGCTAAAAAAAGCCCACACTTTTGCGGACAAAGGGCTGTAAGGGGAATAAGGGAATAAGGGGAATAAGCATGGGAAATCGGCCCCCGTTCGTATGAAGCTTAAATTGATTTCATAAGTTCGTTTCTATGTGGTATGAAACTCCACCAAGTTTCAACTTAAAAATCCCATTTTTGTGGGAGATATGGAGGGGGAAAGCAAAATCGAAAAAGTGATTTTTCTCGGAAACGGCTTGACCGATTTTGATGAACAAAATATATGTTTCTAAGACCACTCTGGAGTATTAAAAAAAATTGATAAATTTCTGGAACAAAGAATAAGCATTAAAAACATGTTTTAAAATTTTGGATTTTTTTCTACGTTCTTTTAGAGATACCACTTTTATTTTATTAAGAAAACATCCTTGCATTGTGTACTACAACACAGATTTTTTATGATTTTTTTGTGTGGTGGAACATACTTAAAAAAAAACAATGTACGTAACGGTGCGGCGCCGCCCGCTGCCGAGGTGAACGGTGGATGAATGGGACCCATTTTTTTAAAGGACGTCTGCACTTTGCCTATAAACGTATAGTTTCCACAGTTTACCACGAGGAGGTTGCAGTACGTTTTTAAACTCCTTATCATCGGAGTGCTTTTTTAAAGTGAGTCCCCTCTCTTCTCTCATCAGTTCATAATCACCGGGGTCCTTTTTTTTAAATTGAGTCCCCTCGCCTCTCAATCTCCTTCACTATCACACACTGAGCTTCAAGCTGCGATAGGTATAAAAAAAAGTGGCGACAAAAACTGAATGCGGGGATTTGTTCGTACGCGCCCACAGTTTCATAATCAGTTTGAATGAAAATCTTAGCTGCTCATTTTTTTTAGATATCGCATGTTCATTTTTTATGCTCATAGAGAGAAAAGTTTTGATAAAAAATCAACTTTGCACATCTTCAGAATGTAATTTTTCCAAATTCGTTGTCAAGGAGATTTTTTTGGTTCCATATTAGAAGATATTAGGAAGGATCCGAACGATGATATGTGTGATGATGAAGATTTTCCACGAATAGGTATTGATTGTATGAAATTAAAACGTATGGAGATTTGAAGGCTGACTATAAGAGGTTTTGTTGCATGGGCAAAGATAGAAAATATGCTGAAGATTGCCACAGTACAGTTAATTCACCCCTTTTTGAGGAAGATGATAACGTTTATGTTATTCAGAAATGTATCATACCTGAATTACACATACTGCAAGGGTTCGTCAATCACTTCTTTTGGGACGGCTTAGTCCCACTAGTGGATGAAGAAAAGGCACTGAAGTGGCCAATGAAACTAAAAGCCATACCGGAAAATGATCAAGGGCATATTTTTAAGGGAAATTCCTGTCGTAAACTCATCAAAAAAGCAGATGAGCTCCTAGATTCAGAAATATATGAGGGCATCGACAACCTACGAGTATTGCCTTGCGTTATTCTGCTCTAAAAGCTACGGAGAAAATTGTAAGCTGTAGATTTTCCACTAGAGAGACAGGGCCTGATTTACATACACTTAAGTGATTTGGATAAAGCTTTTCAGAGCATCGGAATTTCTAAAGCATTAAAAATCCACGTGCTTTTGGATCACATTGCTCACTGTTTACATTTTTTAGGTAAATAAGGTTTGGGCCTATGGTCAGAGCAAGCGGGCGAGTCAATTAATAATGAATTTTTGAAATTCTGGGCACGTTATACAATAAATTTGATTCACGTTCCCTCGTATTCAAGCAGATTGAAAGAAGCGTTGGTTTAATTTTCTTCACTACACCTTTAGATCGAAAAATAAAATAAATTTTCATTAATTCCTCTTTGTTAATTCTATTTATTCACGCGCAAAAACATTACATAAATCTTATATATGAGTATAAGTTGAAATAAATTAAAAACCAATAAACAATAAAAAATGTCAAAAAATTAAAAAAAAAGGAAAGTACAAAAAAAATGGGACCAATATGCCGCCACATCCACGCCGTTGGTCCTGAGGAAAGCAGAGAGTGGTATCACAGTTGAGCCTTGATTGACCAGATTCATTAAGACCGAATGTGATCCGGATAGTCGAATATCCAGATGATCCGGAAAATCATGACGATCGAAAATAGCACTCAATTGAACTCTGACGATGGAAAATTGAATCAAATTCTACCGATTTCCAGTCCAAATAATCCGGCAGTCTGGATGATCGGGGTCAAGATAACCGTATTTGTACTGTATTCAGTTGATGGATTAAAAATCTTCTTTTCCATAATTCACAGCGGAATGCAGAGAAAAAATTGACAACATATACACACATTGAATCACATAAGGTTATGCACGCTACATGCGCTTCTGATCTGTAAAAAAGCACAAAAGATGGTTTTGCGATATCTCAAAAAAATGAGCAGCTAAGATTTTCATTCAAACGGATTTTGAAACTGTGGACACGTACGAACAAATCCCCGCCTTCAGTTTTTGTCGACACTTTTTTTATACCTATCGCCGCTTGAAGCTCAGTGTGATCACTCTCAATTACTGGAATGCAATTATCGTTTTTAAATAAATCGCTCAGTATTCCTGCTGGTTTAAAAACTTTTGATAAATACTTTGCGTAAGATAAATAATAAATGATAGCTGCAATGTGAGAACAGCAAACAACTGTTCTTCTACCATTAGCACATTCACATGCATAATGTGTCAGGCCCGAAACCCCAACGCTGTTAGGCTTATACCTTAAAAAACACCTATATATTGGGCGAAAAATATGTCTGGATGGAACTTTTACCTTCAGCACATTTTTCTCATCTTTAACATATTGTATGTTCAATGTGCCATCTTTATTGACCATTTCAGCTAAATACGACACAGTTTGGGACAGTTAATATGACCCAGTAAATAGATTCTTAAGATGCCTTTTTGTCATCTCCGGAAAGTCTAATAAGTCTTCGGATGTTATACTCTGGAAAGGGAGTTGCTTTCGAAACCATCCTTTCTTTTCAGCCTCAATAGCCAAAGTATTATCGACACATTTTTGAGTATGCATCCTCTGAACCACTTCATCTAAAACGTCTACGTCTGAGAGTGACCTTCTTCCGAAAGTATTATTTAAAAATGCAGCAATTTTAAAGAAACTTCCCACTTTAGGTAACAGCTTGTTATCAAGCTTGTGATCAAGAAGGCGAAACTTTTGTTTTAATATACCATGAACAGATTCAACAAACCAGTGAATTTTAGTAACAAAACGTGACTGATTAGACTCTTCTGCTGTCAATTGCTTCCTCTTGCCTTTCAACGCAGGCATTAATACTTTGAACTTTTTTTTCCTCTAAATTACATACAATATCACGAAATCCGTGATCAAGTACAAGAGTATCACCTTCCTTTAAAAAGTTGCGTAGACCATTTGCATCTTCCAAAATATTTTTCAGAATTTCCGCATCATTTTTATTGGCAAGATACGGTCCAAGCATATCAATCCCAAAGCCGTCAGTCGCGCAGATAGTGAAGGGTTTGCAAAGAGGAACTTTCTTTTGCCCCGAAAAAGATTTCCTCTGGTACTCGTTGTTGGGACTTTTTTGGTGTCGTGCATACGTACCATCACAAATTATGAATAAATTATCACTCACATCAAACAGTTTCTTTGTTATTTCCCTAGTGTGCTTTTTAATAGGATCATCTCTGTTTAAAGCACTCAAGCCAAAAGAAAATGGTAGAATATCAGTTTCGAAAGATTTAATTACGCTTGCACAATAATCAGAAATTGATTGTTCATTATGTAACTGGAAGACAGAAATGATTATTTTATTTGAGTTTCCTGTACGTAGTTTGAAGAGAAAAATAACCAGAGCTTGAATTACTGAACGGGATGAACGGTTTCTCAAAGAAATCATCTTATCTTTTAAATCATTAAGCTGGTCCCATGTCAAGCCCGTAAAAACTTTTAACTTCTTTTTCTGAGAGGCTGCATTCGCCGACTTTATCAAATAAAGTCGCATCGCATTTGACAGAAAGAGCTTCCATCACTTTGGATAACTCTTATACACTAGACTCGTTGTATTAAGAGTGTACTTTCAAATGCCTAAGATCGTCTATGAAAATGCGATTTTTAATTATATGCCTTGGACAGCAACGATTACCGACCGGTATGTAAATTTGATTTTTTATGCAGGATTGCTTCCGAGCCTCTTCCGGAATTAAAATCATATTGTCTGTAGAATGACAAATACAACAATATTTATGCGTGGAAACAGTTCATTTTTTTACGTTAATTACGAATGATGGATCAAAAGTTGAATCAGCTTCCAATTCAGAATCTTCTACGCGATTATCTTTTTTGTAAATAGAAAGTCCGCATTTGCGACATAAAGTATCCTTAACAGGTACTGTTCTTTTTAAAGAGCTAGAAAAACAATTCGCTTCTTCTTCAGTTCCTACCATTTTTTTTCTACCAGTCATTTTCTTGAAAGAAATGTGGCAGCCAGCACACTTCAAATGCTTTAGTGCTGAAGACATTTTTAAAATAATAATAGTTAATTATTAATTAACACAAATGATGGAAATCATTCAATGAATAAAATGAAATCAGATATTCAATAATGATGAATAAAGAAAAGAGATGAAATATCGTGCTATTTTATGAGACCGCAGAAAACCTACTGGAAATTAAACTCAGTCCTCGCTTGCGTCTGTTACTAGGCAGAATGAGAAATTGAGCATCGAACTTTTCGTGGAAACGTAACAAGCAAATGAAAATTGCTGCGATCGTCTCCTGTTTTCATGCATACGCCACAAACAAATGACGATTGCTGCGATGGTCTCCTGTTTTCATGCATATGCCACAAACAAATTACGGTTGCTGCGATCGTCTTGTTTTCATGCATACGCCACAAACAAATGACGATTGCTGCGATCGTCTCCTGTTTTCATGCATTCGGGCCCGAGCACAATGGAAACCTGAAAACGAAACTTGAACCCGAAGATAACTCTGTCCTTTTTTACCGTAGCTACGGTAAAAAAGGACAGAGATATCTTCGGGTTCAGGTTTCGAGTTCGAGCCTCCATTGTGCTCGGGCCCTTCGCCACAAACAAATGACGATTGGGGCGATCGTCTTTTGTTTTCATGTATACGCCACAGACAAATGACGATCGCTACGATCGTCTTCTATTTTTATGCATACGCAACAAACAAATGATGGTTGCTGTAATCGTTTTTGATTGCCTCCATTACACAGCGTAAAAAAATTGAATGTTATATCAGAAGGTTGAGTTAACTATAAATAAAATTCAGCATTAAGGCCATGCAATGAGTATAACAGCTGATCGAGTCAGTCCTGAGATAAATATTTTTCACCCATATTTAAAAATAAAAGTTTGAATATCGCGGAAAAATTTTCCGAAAATATTAAAAAATAGTAAATGACCATTTGTGGCAAGGCACAGAGTTGAGGGAAGAAAAAAGTTTATTTATGAAAATTATAAATATTGACCGATGCATTTCCGCTTCAGTATCATGCAATATGTTTTACCCACAGACCCGTGGAAGTGCGAAGTTGCTTGCTGCGATAGTGCTGCTCTGAAACAGCTGATACGTATTTCAGACACGCACAAAATGGAAAACTTCTTGTAGTGTTCTGGAGCACGGTCGGTATTTCTCCAAATTAGTACAAAACTTTTTTCACAATTCCAAATATTTAGGACCAGAGCCGCCTTCCTTCGAGCCTTCTACTTAGCGTGCTAAATTTTCAGTACGATATCTTCTTCCGTGCGGACCTAAGTTGACATGGGATAGTATCGATGTAGCTTCCAGTTTTATTTTATTCGGAATTTTTTTTTTTTTCAAAACTTCCACCAGAAAAGACCAGAGCCGTAAACATTATTGTCTCCTCTTTCATTTCCCAAACTTTGAGCGCGATATCTTATTTCTTTTGGACGTAAGTTTACATTGCAAATTTGAGGACTAGCTTGGTCACGTGACCCTCTCGTTACATGGCCTTAATTTAGAAAAGAAATCCATGCTTCTTTGGATTTTGGGACATCAGACTTTGTGACGGCTTCAAGCTGGACTGTTACCGTCATTCTCACCCCGGGCGTCCCTGATCTACTATATCTATGCTTACCGAACGATAAAGAGTCGTAACTAGATTTGTTTAAGTCGCAACCACCCAGGCATTTCTATGTGCTAAAATATTTTGTAATTACGCATACGTAATTATGGCGAATTATTAATTATGTATTATGCGCTGTGTCGACACACTTGCATCGATGTTTTCATAATTTTTGAAACATTATGCAACTTTGTGCTAAGGTGCCTTGAAAATCCTTTTCCAGAACATTTGATTTTGAGACTACCAGACCCAAGGTCGTCACAAAAACCGAAGATCAGTGTAAATGGTTCTATTGATCAAGTGGCTCGAAATGACAGTTGTAAACTCTGGAAACTATACGTGTATAGGCAAAGTGCAGACGTCCTTCAAAAAAATGGGTACCATTCATCCACCGTGAACCTCGGCAGCGGGCGGCGCCGCACCGTTACGTACATTGTTGTTTTTAACTATGTTCCACCACACAAAAAGAATCATAAAAAATCTTAGTTGCAGTACACAATGCAAGGATATTTTCTTGAGAAAATAAAAGTGGTATCTCTAAAAGAACATAGAAAAAAAATTTCAAAATTGTAAAACATGTTTTTAATGCTTATTCTTTGTTCGAGAAATTTATCAATTTTTATCTTAATACTCCAGAGTGGTCTTAGAAACATATATTTTTTTTCATCAAAATCGGTCAAGCCGTTTTCGAGAAAAATCACTTTTTCGATTTTGCTTTCGCCCTCCATATCTCCAACAAAAATGAGATTTTCAAGTTGAAATTTGGTGAAGTTTCATGCCTCATGGAAACGAACTTATGAAATCAATTTAAGCTTCATACGAACGGGGGCCGATTTCCCATGCTTATTCCGCTAAGCAATTCCATTTTTATCAAAAGCAAACATTAAAAAATGCGCTGTAATCATAATTTCGGTTCCTGGATCTTGTTGATTTTATTTCTAGTGCATTTTCATGCGTAAAAAGCCCAGACCTACTCAGAAAAAGTAGAAACCCACAAGTTGCAAAGATAATTTTATTAAATACCAAAATAGGACATTCTAAAATTCGCTGTATTTCCAGTTTTTGTTTCTGGGTTATAGCAATTTTTTTCCTAGTGCATTTTCGTCACTGGAAAGTTTTGAAGTGCGCGAAAACATTTAAGAAAATTGAAAAACTGCAAACTTGAAATTTTTAAAACATATTTTTTAGTGCTGGTAACCAAGTTGCATGTCTACCTTATTTAAATTAATTACTTTTTTTTAGGTTCAAAAACACTACTCTTTCGTGTTGTAGCCATTTCGAATCCCAGAATTTGTTATTTTCCACCTACCTTAACATGTATATATTTATTTATTTTTATTGACTTGTAATGGAGAAATTTATATTCATATCTTAAGTTAGATGAACGAAAAGCACGCTATGACTGCTAATGAGCGTCCTTAGATTTTCACAAGTTTGCAATTCCGGGTCAGACACAGATCGAAATTTTATTTACTTTGCAACAATAGTAATTAATTTCTTAACAAAAATATTTCTCCGCTCGGGCTTCCCAGCCGCGCACCACACTTTTCGACAAACAAAAACATTTTTAAGTAATATAATGTTTGTCACTCCCCCACGGAAAAGCCTTTTCGTGCACCATCTACAGGCACCGAAATGAGACTTTTTCGCACTGTTCGCCAAATCCTCCTCTGGATGCCTGTACATGGCGCGCATGTACAATGTACATGCAGGTGTAACAAAAAATGTAGTTCGGCACTCGTGCGCAAAGATAGCAATGACTCACTCTATTTGTGCGAAACATACCATTTGTGTACTTTGAAAATTTCCTTCGAGCAATTTTACCACGTATTTCAATAAACATTGTTCTTTAATTGATAAATATTCACAGTTGTGCTTATTTAATTACATCTCAGACAATACAAATTAAGTCAAGGCAAATTTTTTAGCGGTTTATAATATTTCAAAATGCGGCCGCAAATGCTGTTTCTTACACGCGGCCGAAAATGCGACCGCAATTGCGGCCGCAAATTTTCAGTAGGGTTTCCTACCGGAGATGAAAAAGTTTATTTTTCAATTCGAAAATTAAATTTCAAACAAAAATTTAAACAAAGATACGAATTTTCCACTAAAATGATAAATCTTCAACGAAATCAATGAATTTTTAATAGAGTGGTTGAATTTTCAACCCAGTCATTTAATTTTCCACCAAATATAAAGATTACTCTTAATCAAGATGAAAATTAAAAAAACAATGAATTTTGGACTTGAAATAAATAAATTTGCAACTAAAAAAAAAAATAATTTTTTACCAGAAATGAAATACTTCATTTCACAATTCAGAAATCAATTCAAAAAAAATTCAAACAAAGAGATAAATTTTCAACTAAAATGATGAATCTGCAACGAAAGAAAAAAATTTTCAACCAAGTGGGTCAATTCTCAACCGAGTATTTCAATTTTCAACCAGAAAATATGAATTTTAATCCAGAAGAATCATTTTCTACCAGGAAAGATGAATTTGAATCAAGAAGATGAACTTCCACCTAAAAAAGATAAATTTTCCAAAGAGAAAAATAAATTTTCAAACTAAAAAAAATATATTTCGAACCACAAATAAATGAATTAATTTTTAAACAAAAACAAACAAAAATTCAAACAAAGAGTTCCAAAAAAAATGCATTTTTAATGAGGTGGTCAAACTTTCAACCGAGTATTTAAATTTTTATTCGAAGAAGATAAATTTTAATCAATGAGAATAATTTTATACATTTCAATGGAATTCGAAAAGTTGTCATGACATTCTTGTAGGGCTTTCAAAAAGTAACGTTTTTTGTCTCCTGACTTTT
>CAKNXH010063554.1:74315-88056 GCA_932178445.1 Andricus quercusramuli | reverse complement strand
ATTCAAGGAAAATTCCAGGTTTTCAAGGTTCAACAAAAATTCAAGGAGAATTCCAGGTTTTCAAGGTTCAACAAAAATTCAAGGAAAATTCCAGGTTTTCAAGGTTCAACAAAAATTCAAGGAGAATTCACATTCGCTAGACACCCTGTGGAATTACTCCGAATTGTCTAAATTGCAAGTGTATTAGTGTATTACTGCGGACTAAAACTGGATTACTTCAGATTAGAATTGTATTACAAGTGGATTACTGGAATTACTCCGAATTGTTTAAATTAGACATTAGGGTGTATTACAAGTAGATTACTGCGGACTAGAACTGGATTACTTTTGACTAGAACTGTATTACTCTGAAGTACAAGTAGATTACTCCAGTTTACAAGTGGATTACTCTGAAATACAGGGATACTTGAATTACATCTTAATTACAAGTGGATTGCACTGGATTACAAGCGGATTGCACTGGATTACAAGCGGATTGCACTGGATTCCAAGCGGATTACACTGGATTTAAAGTGTATTACACTGAATTGCCTGTTCTGATAACCAAACGGTTCCGCGGATTACTAGAGTTCTTTCTCTCTCGTCTCAACATGACCAAAACATCTCAAAAAATTTTTTTCACTCTTGTCAAACAATGCCTTCTCTATGCCAACCGCGTTAACTTCAGTATAATAATAAAATTACTTACAGTTACGCCATGCTCCGTATAAAAGTCGGCTGTGCCCATGCTAGCAAACAATTTGTATCCCATCCTGTCGAGGCTTCTGATGCATGGCAACAATTCCATCTTGTGCTGTAACGAGAAAAAGAAACAGAATGATTAAAACTTCCTCGACGTGGTTAAAAAGAAATGTATTTTACAAGATTATTCGTAATTTTCAACAATTACCTTAAATGTTCCGACAGATAATAAAATTCCCTTCTGGGGAATGTGGAAACCCGTACTCAACATTCCTTTGAGATACGCTTCGTACCTATTGTCACCGAAACAGGCGACCTCGCCCGTTGATGCCATCTCCACCCCCAACATAACATCAGCTCCTATAAAAATAAAATGCTTGCAATTTACAATCTGAACAATTATGAGTCACACGCTCTCATCTTATTGAATTTTACCTGTCAGTCGTGAGAAGGAAAATTGAGGCACCTTCACTCCAACTTTACCCGTTCCAGTCAAGAGACCAACAGATTTTACAGTCTCTCCACAAATTAGACGTGTCGCCGTTGCAACGAAATCATGATTCAATGTTTTCGAAACAAAGGGGAAAGATCTAGACACTCGGACGTTGCACTCAATTACTTTCAACTCATTATCCTGTAAACATTCAAGAAAATTTAAATTGTAGGTCAAGTATACGTTAGGATTTAATTAAATAAATTTTTAATCTACACTAGCCTAGTGGAAAAATGTATACAAAAAAAGTACAGAAAACTAAAACTATTTTTAGAGGAATCTATAAATAAATAGAATAAATTACAACCGAAATTACAGGAAAGTACTAGTTTTTTGTAGTTGTAATTTTCTACAAGAATTTACAAAAAAATTACAACTACAAGAATCTACAGGAATTTACATTTTTTCTAAAAAAAAAAGTTGTTCGCTATTACAAAAAGCTTCTATGTTTAAACTTTAAAGAAATGGTAGAATATTAAAAAACAATGATGAATAATCGTTATTAAAAAAAAACACCTTACGTTTGAATTTTTTTTTGAAATATATAGCAATCGACTGGATACCATATATGTCATTTAAAATTATGTAATTGCAATATTCTCAATATTTGTCACCCTAGGTAGAAAAAAACAAACTTTTTGACTGCAAATAAAAATTGAACAATTGAAAAAGAATTGATCACGGTCATTGAAATTAAAAGGTTAGAACTCTTGAACATAAAAAATTTTTCACTGGAACTTATAAAAACTGAATCGCAAAGGAAGACACTCAAAGTGAAATACATACTTTTGAATTTTAAACTTTTAAAATTAAAGCTTAAAAAAATATTAATTAAAACGCTTCATAATTTACGCGTATGAGCTTTCAACACTTTTGAACTGATTTTTTTTTAAATTAGAAGCTGTTCAACTGCAAAATTTTAACTTTTATACTTTTAATTTATAAATTTTCAAAATTATATAATTTTAAGCAATTTTAAGATAGAAAAATTAATTTATAAATTAAAATTTGTTTTGAAGTTTTTTTAAATATTCTCTTGAAAATTTGTTGACAAAAATAATTTAAAAAATCTCCAGGAACCTAATAATATTATTATCTTGGAACTCGAAATTTTCCTACAATCTTTTCAAAATCATTCACAAGTAAAAAAACTACCTTCAAATCATCCAGATTCTTATTTAACAAAACTATTGTTAGTTTTTCTAGGAATTTTGATGAAAAAAATTTTATTCATTTAAAACCTTTTAAATTGCTTGAAAAGCTTACAAATTTTTTGTTCAAAATCTTCAAAAATCTACATTGGGTATTAAATGGTTTGAAATCTTTACACGTTGTAAATTATTTCGGAATCTTTCCAAAACTTCTAAAAATATTTTAAATTTGCTCGATTATTTTTCAAATTAATAATTGTTCAATTGTCATTAATTCATTACAAAAGTTTGTTTTATATCTTTTTAAATATTATCTTAAAATTAATTTTTCAAAATAAATAAATCATTTTAAATTTTCGCAGCAAAAATAACCATTTTTTTCCCCTAAAAACTTTTAAAGATCCTTGAAAAGCTTCAAAATTTTATTTCGAAAACTTCAGAAATCTAAATTTAGTTTTTTATTTTTCAAAATGTTTTCCAGTTTTAATTATGTTTGGATTTTCTCAAAGCTTGCAAATATCTCTTGAACTACACAAATTTTTTTCTAAATTGATAATTGTTCAATTGTTATTTATGCATCAAAATTGATTAGTTTCACTTACATTTATTAAAAATTTGTTGAATAGAACAATTAAAATTGTAACGTTTAGAAGATCAATTATTTTAGTTGAAAATTTATCTCTTTGATTGAAAATTAAACTATTTTGTTGAAAATTCGTCTTTTTGTTATAAAAATAATAATTTCGGTTTTACAGAAAATTCATATTATTTGTTCAGAAGTGATCTTTTTTCGCTAAAAGTTGAACTACTTTGTTACAATTTTTTGTGCGTTTTTTTGTTGTTGAAATTTTAAATATTATATTTTTCGTTGAGAATTCATCTTCTTGTTGAAAATTAAAATATTTTTCGTTAAATTTGAATGTTTTTTGGTGGAAAATTCGAATATTTCCTCGAAAATTCGACTACACAAGCCGTTAAAATGCAAAATTTCAACTTTTATACTTTTAATTTATAAATTTTCAAAATTATATCATTTTAAACAATTTTAAGCCAGAAACATTAATTTATACATTAATATTTTTTTTGAAGCCCTTTTAAATATTCTCTTCAAAATTTGTTAAAAAAATAATTTAAAAAGTCTCCAGGAATCTAATAAAAATATTATTATCTTGGAACTCGAATTTTCCTTACAATTTTTTTAAATCCTACAAAAGTAAATAAACTGCCATAAAATCACCCAGATTCTTTTTTGACAAAATTATTTTCAGTTTTTCTAGGAATTTTAATACCAAGTTTTTATTCTTCTTAAGCCTTTTAAATGTCTTAAAAAGCTTGTAAATATTGTGATCAAAATCTTAAAAATCTAAATTGTGTATTAAATGGTTTGAAATCTTTACACGCTTTTATTGATTTTAGAATCTTTTCAAAACTTCTAAAAATATTTTTAATTTGCTCAATTATTTTCCAAATTAATAATTGTTAAATTGTCACTAATTAATTTAAAAAGTTTGTTTTATAACTTTTTAGATATTATCTTAGAATTACTTTTTCAAAATAAGTAAATCATTTTAAATTTTCCCAGCAAACATAACAATTTTTTTTATCTTAGAAACCTTTAAAGATCCTTGAAAAGCTTCAAAATTTTATTTCGAAACCTTCAGAAATTAAATTTAGTTTTTTATTTTTCAAAATATTTTCCAGATTTAAATTAAGTTTGGATTTTCTCAAAACTTGTAAATATCTCTTAAACTAGATCAAATTTTTTCCAAATTGATAATTGTTCAATTGTTATTTATGCATCAAAATTCAATAATTTCACTTACATTTATTAAAAATTTGTTGAATAGAACAATTAAAACTGTAACATTTAAAGTTTAAATTTAACACTCTGAAACAATTTTAAATAGTTCAGTTTAAAATTGTTTAGTTTTTAATATTCGATTTATAATTACTTATTTCAAATAAAAAAGTAAAATATTACTAAATATTCAAAAAAATGTCATCCTTAATTTAAAAAATATCAAATTGAATTGTTAAAAATGTAATATTTTAGATTGAAACAATATTTGAATAGAATTTGGAATTAAATAAGAACGTTTAATTATGAATCTATTCTTTTAAATTATTTTAAAATTAAGAATAGTTTAGAGTTTCCTTCGAAAGTTTACATTTGTTTAACTACTGAAAAATTTCAATTTTTAACGTTAAAATCTGTAACTTGCTTAATTTTGAACAGATTCAGAATCGGCCTGTAAAATCAATTATTGTTCAATTTTCAATAATCGAACTACAGTTCAATATGAATTATTATAATAGCAAAAATTCTTGGCAAAAGTGTATTCTTTTTATTTAATTATAGTTTCGGATTCTAGAAGTATTGTTTGTAAACATTTATATGTATATTTTTGTAATTTTCTACAATAATTTACGTAAAATTAAAAGTGTTTTTATGACATCAAACACCCAAATTTAAAAAAAATGTAAAATCCTGTAGTTTTCTCTAATACCTTGTAGATTTTTACAAAAAAGTAAAAAAAATATTAATAAAAATTTATATCAATTTTTGAATTGTAGAAAAATATACTTTATTATTAATTTTTTTACTTTTCTACGAGAAAATACAAGAAAAAAATAGCTATTTGTATTTAACTGTATTTTGTTGTTAAATTTTGTACATTTTTTACAAAAAAGTGCAGATTCAAACAAAAAATTACAGTTGTAGAAATATTCTACTTTTTTGTATATTACCTTAAAGTATATTACCCCGCATAGATCAGACTTACGTGAATTTTTAACTGAAATGGTTTATTTTTTAACACAATTGTTAAATTTTCAACAAAATAGTGAATTTTTTAACCAAGAACATTAATTTTCTGTCGAAAATACGAATGTTCAAAAAAATACATAAATGTTCAACAGAAAAAGATACATTTTCACCCAAATAGTTGAATCTCCTAATAAAAAATATCAATATTTCACCAAAAATTAAATAGTTACATTTTCAAACAAAGTGATGAATTTTCAACTAAGAATGAAGAATTTTCAAACAAAATATTGACTCTTCAACAATACTGTGGAATTTTCTCCAAAGTAGATTAATTTTTAAACAAAAGAGACGAATTCTCAACAAAAAAAGTAATGCATAATTGATATTTCAACCAAAACAAATTCTAATTTTAGATAAAAACACAGTTCAAGTCAACCAAAAAGACGAATTTTTAACAAAACCCTTTATCTTTTCAAACAAAAAGGATACTTTTTCACAATATTTTTGAATTTTCTTCCGAGTAGAATATTTTTTAACCAAATAATTGAATTTTTAACCAAAAATTTAAATTTTCTCATCCAAAAAGTTAAATTTTTAACTAAAAAATATATAATTTCTACCAAAATGAAGCACTTACATTTTCATTGTGAAAACTTTTTTTTCGAAAATATCGAATATTTAGCTCAACAGTTCAAGTTTTAATCAAGGGGATGAATTTCCAACTAAAATGAAGAATCTTCGACTGAAATAGTTTAATCTAAATTTAAAAAATAAATTTTCAACTAAAAACAACGAACTTTTAACGAAATAAATGAATTTTCAACCCACTAATTGAACTGTCAACTGAAAAAGATAAACTTACAATAAAAATGTATGAGTTAAAATTTCAGTTAAAAAAGTTAATTTTCAACCAATAAAACCGAATTTTCAACGAAATAGTTCAATTATCAAAAAAATTATTTTCAACTGAAATCAAGAATCTTCAACCAGAAAAATGAATTTTTAATAAAATAGTTCAACTTTCAACCAAGTAGTTAAATTTTCCACTAAAAATGATAAGTTTTCATCCAAATAAAGCTGAATTTTTAACTAAAAAAGATAAATGTTCAACCAAAAATGAAATACATAGTTACAATTTCAATTAAAAAACAAATCTTTTAAAAAATAAAATATTCAACAAAATAGTCAAATTTGTAATCAAGGAATGAATTTTCAACTAAAATGAAGAATCTTCAACTGGAATACTTAAATTTGCAAATGAAAAAAAAAATCAACCAAAATTAGAATAATTAAATTTTCAGTCAAGCAAATTGATTTTCAAAAAGTAAATTTAAAAAAAAAACGTGTTTTCAGCAAAATAAATTAATTTTCAAATAAAAATATAAATTTTTAAGCGGAAATGGAATAGTTGTATCTTCAGTTACAAAAATAATTTTCAACTAAAAAGAAACGAATTTTCAACCAAAGAAATTATTTTTTAATCAGAATGATGAATTTTTAACAAAAAATATGAAATTCGTCCAAATAGAGGATTTTTCAATCCAAAAGATGAATTTTATATCAACAAAAAAAGAAACAAATTTTCAACTAAACAGTTTTTACCAATGAAAGAAATGAATTCTTAATAGAAAATAGAATAGTTAAATTTTCTACTAAACAGATAATTTTTTAACGAAAAATATTACATTTCTATCAAAAAAGGTAAATTTTTCACAAAAAATGGAATAATTAAAGTGAATTTTCAACTAAAATGATCAATCTTCAACTAAAATATAAATTTAATTTGTAGCCAAATACATGAATTTTAAAATAAAAAGATAAATTTTTCACCAAAAATAAAGCAGGATAATTTTCACTTAGTAAAATAAATTTTCAACCAAAAAACAAACGAATTTTCAACAAAACAGTTAAATTTTTAACCAAAGAAATGAATTTTTAACCAAAAAGATGAAATTTCAACTAATGAGAGTACACTTTTACAAAAAAGACGTATTTTCAACAAATAGTTCAATTTTCACCGAAAACAGTTAAATTTTCAACAACAAAAAAATAGAATAGTTATATTTTCAGTGAAAAAATTAATTTTCAATAAAATGAAAGTAAATTTTCAACGAAATAGTATAATTTTCAACTAATAAGATTTAATTTCTGTGGAAAAAGATGAATTTTCAACAAACAATGGAACAGTTACATTTCCAGTTAAAAAAATGTATTCTAAATATTAAGAAACTATATATACACTATATAGAAATAAAAAAAATCGCACACGATTGAAACATGAAGAAGCTTTAAAAATTTTAAATTTTAATTTATAATAAAAAAGTCACTTTTAACCAAAAAGATGAATTTTCTACCGAAATAGATGAATTTTCAAATCAAAGTACATGAATTTTCAACTAAATATTTGATTTTTTAAAGGAATTTCCAGCTAAAAAGGTAAATTAGTCAGCAGGAAAATTAAACATTCTCCAGCGAAATTCGAATTTTCAATAAAATACAGGAATTTCAAGCCGAATATTTGAATTTTCATCTTATGAAGATAAATTCTGAACCAAAAATGTACGAGTTAAGTTTTGAGTTAAAAGAATTAATTTTCATCTAGAAATTAATTATCAATAAAATAATTAAATTTGGAAAAAAAAAGGTTTTTCAACAAAAATGATGAATCAACGACCAAATAAATGAATTTTTAACAAAGTAGTTCTACTTCCAACTAAGTAGTTGAAATTTCTACCACAAAAAGGATTTTAGTTTTATACCAAAAATAGTTGAATTCAACCAAAAGAGATGAATTTTCTACACTTTGGTTTAAATCCTCAAGTAAAAAAGATTAATTTTCAACTAAATAATTGTGATTTTTAACCATAATAATAAAATTCACTTCAACATTAATTTATCGAAAATTCCCTAACTCTGTCAAGTTTTACCCGTCATTCCCTGACTTTCTGGAATTACCTGAGCTGTAAAACCTCTGTAATTGAAAAAACGTTAGAATGTTTTTGTAAAAATATATGTATTAATTATGATATATATTTGTTTAAACAATGAAAAAAATAGTCTATATATCTATTATATATATATATATCTATTATATCTACCTTAGCTATCAACTGCATGTTAAATGGACCGGTGACTGACAAACAAGCTGCAACATCCTTAGCTATATTACAGATTTTCAGCAGAGTTTCAGAATTGATGTCCTGCGGAGGAGTGACCAAAGTCGCATCTCCTGAATGAACACCAGCATTTTCCACGTGCTCGGAAACAGCCATACAGAAAATGGTCCCATCGTAGGCAACAGCATCCACGTCAATTTCCTTCGCTTCGAGGATAAATTTCGATATCACAACCGGATGCTCTTTGCTGACATAGCTGGCATTTTTTAAATAAGTCTCCAGATCGTGCTTCGAGAGGACGACGTTCATGGCAGCTCCACTTAACACGTAAGAAGGTCGCGCCAAACATGGATATCCGACCTCTTCGCAGAACTCGACAGCCGATTCCAAATTGGTCAATTCTTTCCATCTGCAATGTTTCACAAATATTTCAGTTAAGCGAGCCTTCACATATTACGTTACATTAAAAAGGGCCCTGATGGAAAAAATTTGTACAAAGAAGTAGAGAAAAATTAAACTATTTTTACAGGAATCTATAAATAAATACAATAAATTACAACCAAAATTACAGGACAATGTACAACTTGTTTCCATTTTTGAGACAAATTTTGTACTTTTTTTTTGTAAATTTTTGTATTTCATTGTAGTTTTAATTTTCTACAGAATTTACAACAAAATTACAACTACAAGAATCTACAGACAAAACAGCCAAAACAGTTTTGCAGCCAAGCGGTTGTTCTTTTTCGACCTAGGATGACAAATATTTAGAATATTGTAACGAGATAATTTTAAATTAAGATGCGATCATGTATGCATGATCGCTATTACAAAAAAAGCTTTTCCAGGTCTCCTTTTTTTACATCCAAAAATTAAGAAATCATTTGCTATCCATGTAAAAAATGAGCTATTTCATTTTTCATTGGTCAATAATTTCTGTAAAAGGCGGAACCATAAATAAACAAATTCTTAGTTTTTTGGAAACATAAATCGTCTTTGAAAACCTTGAAATCTTTAAAATCTTTGTGAACTCGTTGAAATCTCTTGAAGTACTCAAAATCGTTCTGAAGTCTTGCAATTTCTGTTAAATCTTTTGGAATCTTTTCAAATTTTTGTAAAATATTTGAAATCTGTGAAAACTTGAAAATCCTTGAAATCTTTGAAATTTGTTGAAATCTTTTGGAATTTTTATAAAATCTTTGAAATATTTTTGTGAAAGCTTTCTTTAATCTTTTTTTTGTGAAATCTTTCGTATTCGTTTGAAGTCATCGAAATCTTTGAAATCGTTTAAAATCTTTGAAATGTTTTGAAACCTTTAGAATTCTTGTATTATTTTATATCTTTATGAAATTTCTATGAAATCTTTCTGAAATCTTTTGAAATCTGAAAAATATAGTTTACTATAACCTTTAAAACCTTTGAAATCTTTTGAAAGTTTTAGAATCTTTTGAAAATGTTCGAAATCTTTGTAAAATCTTTTAAATCTGGGGTATATACCTTTTTTAAATCTTTGAAATCCTTTCAATCTTTATGAAATGTTCAAAATCTTTGGGAATTTGTTGTGAAATTTTTTTTATCTTTGTCAAATCTTTTTAAATATTTGTGAAATTTTTCTCACATCTTTTTTAATAGTGAAAACTTTCCAAATCTTCTAAAATGTTTTTAAACCTTTTGAAATCATTTCAAATCTTCGAAATATTTTAAAATCTTAGAAATATGGTGTACTGTAAACGTTTTCAAATCTTTGAAATCCTTTAAATCTTTGTAAAATGTTCAAAATCCTTTTAAATATTCTAAATTCTTTGAAATATTTTGAAACCTTTTGAAACTGAATTAAAATCGAAATTTTCAACTAATAATTTTTATAATTTGTAAATTGAATGTCACAAAAAAATGTATACTTGTAACATTCTATATTAGCGGAGACGAAATTAAAAACTTATAGAATTATCAGCAATATGAAAGTGGCGATTCGGCGGACGATTTCAAATTTCCGGTCATTTCCCGGTCAAGTTTTAATTTTCAACCAAAAAAAAAACGGGATTTCAACAAAATAGTTAAACTTTCACCGGAGTGATGAATTTTCAAATAAAATTATGAATCTTCAACTAGAATAGATCAATTTCAAACCAAAAAGATGAATTTTCTACTAAAAACGATGAATACTTAACTGGAACACTTGAATCTTCAACCAAACAGATGGATTTTTAAACAAGATTAATTTTAAAATAAAAAGGTTATTTTTCGACCAAAAGATACAATTGTTCAACAAAATACATGAATTTTTAACCAAATAGGTGAATTTTGAACTAAAAAAATAATATTTTTCAACTAAAAATAGAATAGTAAAATTTTTAGTTAAAATACTTCATTTTAACCCAAACATAAGAGTTTTCAACTGAAACAATGAATCTTCAACTGAAATAGTTGATTTTTAAACCAGAAAGATGAATTTTTAACTAAAAAATTATGAATTTTTAAACAAGAAGATTAATTTTCAAATCAAAAGATTAATTTTCCACCAAAAAATGCAATTTTTTAACAAAATACATGAACTTTTAACGAAATAATTGACTTTATAATCAAACAAGACAAAGAAACGATAAACATCCAAAGGAAAAAAAAGTTTTCAATCAAACAGCTCATTTTCAATCAAATAAATTTAATCAGAATTTTTAAACAAGAAGATTAACTTTCAAATAGAAAGATAACTGTTAACAAAAAATATAATTTTTCTCGTGAAAAATTCAAGAAGATTTCCAGGTTTTCAAGGTTTTCAAGGTCGCCAGACACCCTGAGAATATTTAAAGACAATGATGAACAATCATTTTCGAACAACAAAAAAACCTTACATTTGAAGTTTGTTTCCAAATATGTAGCAATCGATTGGATACCATATATGTCATTTAAAATGGTGTAATTGCAATATTCTCAATATTTGTCATCCTAGGGCGGAAAAGAAGAACTTTTTTACCTTACTTTTTTTCTCACGAAAAAGGGGAAAATAGGGGAAATATTAAAAATTTCTTTTTATATCTCGAAAAGAACAAACAATCTTTTTATAAGAAATGTTATTATTTAAAATAATTTTCAATGATTTTTCAATGATTTCTGCTATTAAGGAATTTATTTTTAAAAATTGGATATACTTAGGTCGTTGGAAATCCATTCAGTGATATAAAAAAGTCCGAGAACAAAATAAAATTAGCTAAATACACAATTTTCATATGTTTCACATCGTTCTCATAAATATTTCTTTCCAAGATTTATAATTTCTTCCTTACTATAATAAATTCTTGTAATTTTTGTAATTTTGTAATTTCTTGTAATTTTAAAACTACACTCTTCAGTAGAGCGAAGTAAAAATACTAAAATTAATCGAATCGTTTCAACTGAGGGATAACATCCAGAACAAGACAGAAGAAAAATTTTAAAATCGGTTAATATCTTCTGTTCTCTTTTTTAAATTTAAAATTTTTAAAAAATTTTGCCTTATTTAAATTCTTTTGCAAACATAAAAAAACCTGTTTTTCGGATTGACTCGAACCTGAAATTTCTTCAGGTTGAAACAAAGAAACATTTTTATTATTTTTTATTCATGGGAAACAATTTTTTTCGTATAACGTTCCAAAATCGCAAAAACATATGAAATCCCAAAAATTTTAAGTCACGACAAAAGCTTTTTTTTCCGAAAAAAAAATGATAAAATGTTACATTGGTTCAAGCTGAATAAATATCAGGTTCGACATATTCAACTTTTTTTTGTAATGTGTGCATATGACCCAATCAAAAAAAAAAAAAAAAAAATTTTTTGCACATTTTCAAAAAAATTGTTACAGCGCAAAAAATTTATTTTTTAATTTCGTAATTTGTTATTATTGTTGATTAGTAAATGCTGTAAATATCACAAATTCGTCATAATTTTTGAACCAATAGAAATATTTTGAATTTGAAATCGTTAAATTTTACTGATTAAAAATTTGTTTTCACTCTTTTCGAATTCCAACCTACAAGTTTTTTTTCTCAGCTCCAAACATTTAATTTGTTTTAGCATTATCACTGATCAAGCTCAAGCTTAAAAAATAGTGAAATAGTAACCGTACTTCCCGCAAAAAAGTAACCGAAAAGAAAGATTTTTTACCAAAAAAAGACCAAGTTTTCACCAAAATTATGAATCTTTAACAAAAAATTTATGTTTAAGAAATTATTTCAAGTTTTAACAAAATGGTTAAATTTTTCTGACAAAAAAAGATAAATTGTTAACGAAAAATGTAATAGTTACTATAATAACAGAAACAGATTTTAATTCAATATAAAAAAAAAAGTAGAATTCATTCAAAAAAGACGATTTTTCAACAAAATAGGTTATTTTTCAACCAAATTGTTGAGTTTTTAAGCCAATTTAAAATTATGTAATTGTAATGTTCTTAATATTTGTCATCCCAGATCAAAAAAAGAACAACTTTCTGACTGAAGATAGTAATTGAACAATTGAGAAAGAATTGATCACATTCATTGAAATTAAAAGGTTCAAACTCATAAAGATAAAAAAAAAATTCACTTGAAGTTATAAAAACTGAACTTTTGAATGAAAAACTTCTGGAATTAAAGCTTAAAAAAATGTTAATTCAAACGCTCATTAATTTACACGTATGAAATAGAAGCTTTTAACACTTTTCAACTCAAATTTTAAAAATTAAAAGCCTTTAAACTGCAAAAGTAAAAAAAAAACGACCTTAAAATCATCCAGATTTTTTTTCGATAATTTTGGAAAACTTATTAAATATTCTTTTAAAACTGATTTTTCGGACGAAAAAAAATTATTGTTAGTTTTTCCAGGAATTTTGATACAAATTTCTTATTCACTTGAACCATTTTAAATTGCTTAAAAAGCTTATAAATTTTGTGTTCGAAATCTAGAAAAATCCACATTGTGTATGGTTTGAAATCTTTTCACGTTTTAAATTATTTTGGAATCTTTTTAAAACTTCGTAGAGATTTCTTTTAATTTTTCAGGATTAAAATTTTTTTTAGATAAACTCAATTTTGCAGGGCGTCAAGAGAATGAAAAAAATATACTTAAGATTCATGGGAAATTTTCAAATTATTTTTTTCTTAATGAATTCTAAAAGCAAACTGAAAAAGATTACAAAACATTTTTAATTATTTCTTAAAATTTTAAAGAAGAGTTTTGAGTTTTGAAGTTTTGAAATGATTCAAAAATAATGAAAACTTATAAGACAGTTTAAGACTTGTGTGGGGTTTCAAGAAAATGAAACAAATTCTTTAGGTTCATAGGAAAAATTAAAATGATTTTTTTTGTTGAAAAACTAATTTTTAAGAAGGCTATTGAAGGAGATTTCAAAAGATTTCAAAAGATTTCAAAAAGATTTCTAAAATTGTCAAAGAAGAATCTGAAAGATTTTATGACAATTTTTTTACTTTTGCGAATTAAAAAAAAATTCACGTAAAATGCGAATAGTTTAAAAATATTAGAAAGTTCAACAACTTTGAAAGGATTAAAAAAATTCTTATG
>CAKNXH010063554.1:61477-74215 GCA_932178445.1 Andricus quercusramuli | reverse complement strand
CAAACAAAAACTTTAGAAGCTTTAAAAAAACTCTGAAAAGTTTCAAGTGAATAAACCAATTTTCTTTAAATTCCTAGGAAAATTTGGAAGATTTTAAGGCAATTTTTTTCATTTCGAATGATTTTGGTAATTTTCAAGAAAAATTCGAGTCAACTAAATATCTATATTTTTAGGAATTTACGAAGTTTTCAATAGATTTAAAATATTTTCAAACGTGGAAGCATTTCGGAAAATTTATCAAATATTTTTTATTTCTTCCAAACTTCTAAAAGTTCTACCTTTAAAAAAGGCTCGAATTTTTTATAATATTTTGTAAAATCCTGTAAAATCATATTTTATACTTTTAATCTTCTAGATTCTTTTTGACACATCTGAAATATTTAAAAATCTTGTCTAGTTTTCTCAAAAATAATCAAAAATTTATATTTATATAAGTTTAAAACAAACTGATAATACTTATTTTCTTGTAAGTAATTTCAATATTTGTGTGACTAAAAAAAATATTTAAAAAGCATTTAGTGTTACATAAAAATATTCCATGACAATTCCACGTTTTTTTAATATCTCAAGATTTTTTCCGGTATCATTTTTCATAGTACGGAGCCATTAAAGTATTTTGCATTTTTTTAAAACAATCGACTCGGACCATGTATACAATCTGACGAGATTATTATCAATAATATTTTATTTAACCTTTGTAAATATTTAATGTGTAAAAATAGTACTATTAATATGTAAAATTAAATTACTGTTTTTTTTTAATTTTAAGACATTAACTTTATTAAAGAATAAGTAATTTCTTAATGGTACAAGTTTCTAGGGATTCAATTAATATGTTGCATTTAGAAAGGTTTAAAATAAATAATACTAAAAAAATGATTAACCATTTCTTGAATTTGTCCCTAAGGTCCATGAATTTGAATAATAATTAAATCAAATTTTTATTCTATCTTCTTGTACTTAAAATTCAGTACATACTTGAGTAAAACGAATGTGGGTACTTTATTAAATTCAATGTGAAACGCTTCAAATTCCTAACTTTTCAAGTACAGTATAGATCAATTTATAACCAATTAGTTGAATCGTAAACTAAATAGAAGACTTTTCAACAAAATACATGAATTTTCAACCAAATAATTGAACTTTCAAAGAAAAAAGACAAATTTTCAACCAAATCGCTGAATTTTCAACTAAAAAGATCAATTTTCAACCAAAAATGGGATATTTAAATTTTCAGTTTGGAAAACTTAATTTCCAAAGAAAAAAAAACGACTTTTCAACAAAATAGTAAAGTTTCGAACCAAAGTGATGAATTTTCAACTGCAATTATGAATCTTCAACTGGAATAGTTGAATTTTCAATCAAATAGTTGAAAATTTAACTGAAAAAGGTAAATTGTCATCCAAGAATGTAATAGTTAAACTCTTAATTAAACAAATTAATTATCAACCAAGAGAAAGAAGAATTTTTAAAAAATAGGTAAATTTTCAACCGAAGTGATGAATTTACAACTAAAATAGTACATTTCCAACTGAAATAGTTGAATTTTAAACTGAAAAAAATACATTTTCAACAACAAAAGAACGAATTTTCAAAAAAAAAGTTAAATGTACAACCAAAGAGATGATATTTTTAACTAAAATAATACATCTCCAACCAATAAAATATATTTTCAACATGATAATTCAACTTTTAACCAAGCAGTTCAATTTTCAATTAAAAATGAATTTCCAACCAAGAAGATTCATTTACTACCAAAGTAGTTGAATTTTCTTGACCTTTTCACAAAATTGTTGAACTTTTGATCGAATAATTGAATTGTTAACCAAAAACATGAATTTTCCGCCGAAAAGATTAATTTTCTTTCGAAAAAGACCAATTTTAAACAAAATTCATGAATATTTAATTAAAAAGATAAATTTTCAACAAAGAAGTTTATTTTAGAACAACAAAAAACGAATTTTCAATTAAGATTAATTTTTTTCCAAAAAATACGAATCTTTAACAAAATACATGATTTTTCAACAAAATACATAATTTTTTTAACTGAAAAAGATACGTTTTCGAAAGAACAGTTTAATTTACAACATCAAAAAATTTTCAACCAAGATTAATTTTATATCAAAAAGACGAATTTGCAACATAATACATGACTTTCCAATAAAATATATGAATTAAAAAAAAACTACATGAATTTTCAACATAAAACTTAATTCTGAACTAAATAGTTGAATTTCCTACCGGAACTACGAGTTTTTAAGAAAAATTTTAACAAAGTATATTAATTACTCCGAGTCACTGAAGATTACAAGCGGATTACTGCAGATTACGGATTACCAGAGTTGTTTTCCCCTCGCTTATAATAATTATGCAGTCTAGTCCTCTCCTCATTGCTAAAGACAGATACGCGGATTTCATCATTCCACCAAACAACACCAGTCATTCTACCTACAACCGCAGTACCACACACTTAAGTGTGTGAAGTGTGTGGTACTGCGGTTCTGAATTCTGATGAAGATAATATCCCGTAGTATTGTGTACAAAAACCCTACCTGGGTTGAGATATTCCAATGGAATCCAGCTTTCGAGAAAACTTGAATCGATTCTCAGCATCATCAATCGATTCTGGTGCAGTTCCAAGAATCCTCGCCTGCTGTCTGTGCAAATCCATAGCGATGTTGTTTGGCAATTGTCCGCCCATTGACAAAATAATGCCCTCTGGATTCTCATGGTCATAGATGTCCATTACTGTCTCGAATGAAATTTCTTCAAAATAGAGGCGATCGCTCATGTCAAAGTCAGTGCTGACAGTTTCCGGATTATAGTTCACCATAATAGTTTTGCGACCCAGGTTCCTCAATTCGCGAAGACAACTGACTGCACACCAGTCAAACTCTACGGAACTTCCAATTCGATAAACTCCCGAACCTGGAAGTTAAGTTGAATTTTAATTAGAGTCCGAAAACAATATCAATAACTGTGAGACAAATCAGGGCGGCGATTTGGCGGACGATTTCAAATTCCCGGTTTTTCCCGGTCTAGTTTTTCAAGTTTCCCGGTCAACTAAAAGTAACATGTTCATGTTTGCCGTTAAACGCAAACAGCATTGCAAAATAGATGAATTTTGAAAAAAATACTTAAATTTTCCACTAAAAAGCATCAATTTCCAACAAAAAATGAAATAGTTAAACTTTTAGCTGAAAAATAAATTGTCAACAACAAAAAAACGGGTTTTTAAGAAAATAGTTCAATTTTCAACCTAATGATGAATTTCCAACTAAAATTATGAATCTTCAACAAGAATGATTGGATTTTAAAGCAAAAGGATGAGTTTTCAATTAAAACAATGAATCTTCAATTAAAATGTTTAAATTTTCAACAACAAATTAATTTTTACTAAAAAAAAGATAAATTGTCAATCAAAACTGGAATAATTCAATTTTAAGTTCCAAAAATTGATGTTCAACCAAACTGAAGAATTTTCAACTAATAAATATGGAACATTCAATTAGAATAAGTTAAATTTTTAGTTAAAAAGATTACTTTCCCCAAAAAAGAACTAACTTTCCACAAAAGGAAAAACTAACTTTCACAAAAATACTCACGTTTTCAAACAAAGTGTTGAATTTTCAACTAAAATTCTAAATCTTTAATTGGAAAAGTTTAATTTTAAACCAGAAAAATGAAGTTTTAAGTAAAATAATAAATCTTTAACTAGAGTGGTTAAATTTTTGACTAAAAAGATTAACTTCTAACCAAGAACATTAATTTCTACCAAAAAAGATGAATTTTTAACTAAAAAATATAATTTTTTAACCACAAATTGAATAATTAAATTTTTAGTCAGAAAACGAATGTTCAATCAACGCGATGAATTTTTATTTACAATTATGCAATATTCAACTTGAATAATAGTTACATTTTCAGTGCAAATAAATAATAATTTTCAACCAAAAAAGAAACACATTTTTTTGGGGGAAAATTTTTTTTCCGAATTTTTAAAATCGGGGATAAAAACCAGAAAATTATTAAGAATTAAGATAATTTAAATTTGAATATCGCAGACTTCACAACCTAAAATGCTCTCAAAACAGGATAAATAGGATGATTTTTTACGAAAATAGGGGAACACATTCTTTTACATAATAATTAATGAAGATGCATTTTTAACAACAAAAAATTGATATTTTTACAAAATATATGCATTTTTAATAAAATAGTTGAATTTTCAATCAAAAAGAATAATTTTCTACCGAGAGAGATAAATTTTCAAGAAAATACATGAATTTTCAACCAAATAGTTGAATTTTAAACCCAAAAGATGAATTTTTGATCAAGAATATTAGTTTTCCACGGAAAAAGATGAATTTTCAAACAAATAGTTGAATTTTCAATTTAAAAAAATGAATTTTTAATCAACAAGTTAATTTTGTACAGAAAAAATATGAATTTTCAACCAAATTGTTCAATTTTCAACCTAACTGATGAATTTTCCACTAAAATGATGAATCTACAACAGGAATGGTTGAATTTTAAACCAAAAATATGAGGTTTCAACTAAAACAATAAATCCTTAACTAAAATAGATGAATTTTCAATAACAACAAATTAATTTTCACTAAAAAAGATAAATTGTCAATAAAAACTGGTATAATTAATTTTAAATTCAAACAATTAATGTTGAACCAAACTGAAAAATTTTCAACTACAAATGTGGAATATTCAATTGGAATAAGTTAAATTTTCAGTCAAAAAAATTACTTTGCCCAAAAAAACCAACTTTTAACGAAAGAAAAAACTAGTTTTCACAAAAATACTTACGTTTTCAAACAAAGTGTTGAATTTTCAACTAAAATTCTAAATCTTTAATTGGAAAAGTTGAATTTGAAACCAGAAAGATGAATTTTCAACTAAAATAATGAATCTTTAACTAGAATAGTTGAATTTTTTACAAAAAAAAATGAACTTTCAACCATGAAGATTAATTCTTATCAAAAAAGATGAATTTTTAACTGAAAATGATCATTTTTTAACCACAAATTGAATAATTAAATTTTTAGTCAAAAAATGAATGTTCAATCAACGCGATCAATTTTTATTCATAATTATGGAATATTCAACTAGAATAGTAGTTACATTTTCAGAAAAATAAATAATAATTTTCAACGAAAGAAGAAACAAATTTTCAACAAAACATTTAAATTTTCGACGACAAAAAATTCTTTTTCATCCAAAGAAAAAAAAAGATTTCAATCAAATAGCTCATATTTCAACCAAAGAAATTAATTTTTAATAAAAATAATTGATCTTCATAAGAAAAAATTGATTTTTAGCAAAAGAGTTTTACTTTCAACCAATTAATTTTGTTTCCAACCTAAAAGATGAATTTCCAACTAAAATTATAAATATATAACAGGAATACTTGAATTTTTAACCAAAAAGAAGAATTTTTAAACAAGATAAATTTGCAAAATTTTCAAGATAATCTTCTACCAGAAACATCGATTTCTAACAAAATATGTGAATTTTCAACAAAATAGTTTAATTTTCAACAAAATAGTTTAATTTTCAATAAAGAAGACATTTTTAGTTGAGAGAATTAATTTTCAACCAAACTTATTAATTTTCTGCTAGAATGATGAATCTTCAACTGGAATAGTTGAATTTTATACAAAAAAAGTATAATTTTCAACCCTAAAGATTAATTTTCTACGAAAAAGGCGAATATTTCACAAAGTACATACATTTTCAAACAGTCTAATTTCTAAATAAAAAATATAAATTTTCAACCAAATAATTGCATGATCTACTGAAATAGTTAAATTTTTAGTTCAAAAAAAATTTATTTTCAACAAAGTAGTCACATTTTCAACCAGAGATGAATTTTCAATTAGAATGATGAATCTTCAACCAAAAAAATTATTTTTAACAAAAGAGTTTAACTATTAACTAAGTAGTCGAATTGTTAAACAAAGAAAGATGAATTCGCAACGATCAATGTAACAAAATTTTCTATTATAATTAAACAATAAAATCTACTTGAAGTACATTCTTATCTAAAATTTTGAAGAGGGAATTTTCAAATTCTGACAAATTCTGACTTGGAAAAGTGATTCTTTTAATTTCCTTTCTTTTAAACCCCAATGATAATATTCTTTAAAAAAATTCCCGTTCCATGTAAAAATGTTCTGAAATTCCCTGTTTCAAGTCAGTATAAATTAGGAGCAAACGAATAAAACGTGATAAATCCATTTTTTGAAAAAATTGAGAAAATAATTGTTTCTGTATGTTTGAAATATCGTCAATTCGATTATCAAACTTGAACCAGCGAAAAAAATGTTGCAGAGCAAAAAATTGCAAAAGCTATGCTATGAATTGAAGAATGAATAAAAAAATGTATACATTTTTCAAATGATGTCATTTTAAGCAATTTTAAGCTAGAAAAATTAATTTATATATTGAAATTTGTTTTTAAATCTTTTTAAATATTCGCTTAAAAATTTGTTTAAAAAAAATAATCAAAAAATTTTCCAGGAATCTAATAAGAATTTTATTATCTTGGAACTCGAACTTTCCCAAAAATTGTTGGAAAGTTTTGCAAAAGTAAAAAAATTACCTTAAAATCATCCAGATTTTTTTTGAAAATGTTGGAAATCTTATTAAATATTCTTTTAAAATTAATTTTTCAAACAGAAAAAATTATTGCTAGTTTTTCTAGGAATTTGTATAGAAATTTTTCATCCACTTAAAATATTTTAAAATGCTTTAAAAGTTTATAAATTTTGTGTTCGGCATCTTAAAAAATCTACACTTTGTTTTAAATATTTCGAAATCTTTTCACGTTTCAAATTATTTTTGAATCTTTTCAAAACTTCCAAATATATTTTAAACTTACTCGTTCATTTTCGAAAACCATAACTTTTCAATTGTTGTTTATTATTCAAGACATTTTTTCAATCTTTTGAAATATTCACTTAGAATTAATTTTTGAAAATAAAAAAACATTTTAAATTTTCCCAGCAAAGTTAAGATATTTTTTTATTTTCTCAAAACATTTAAAGAACAATAAAATTTTTCAAAATTTTATTTCGAACTCTTCAAAAATCTAATTTTAGTTTATTATTATTCGAAATCTTTTCCAATTTTAAATTAGGTTTGGATCTTCTCAAAACTGAGCTAAAAAATGGTAAATATATATTAAACTAACTCAAATTTTTTCCAAATTGATAATTGCTCAATTGTTATTTGTGCATCAAAATTCAATAATTTCACTTACATATTAAAAATTTGTTGAATAGAACAATTAAAATTGTAACGTATAAAGTTTTAATTAAACACTCTGAAATGTTAACGATTCAAGGCTTTCTGTTTCAAATAATTCAGTTTAAAATGGTTTAGTTTTTAATATTTGATTTATAATTGTTCATTTCAAATAAAAAGTAAAATATTGCTAAAAATTCCAAAAAAATTGTCATATTTAATGACAAATTTCAAACTATATGGTTAAAAATGTAATATTTTACATTGAAACAATATTTGCAGTAGTTAAAAAAATAATAATTTTAAACCAAAAATAAAAGTTTTAAACTAAAACAATGAATCTTCAACTGAAATAGTTGAATTTTCAAACAAAAAAATTAATTTTTAATAAAAAAGATCAATGGTAAATAGTTAACTGGAATAGTTGAATTTTAAACCAAAAATATAAATTTTTAACTGAAATGATGAATCTTTAACTAGGATACTTGAGTTTTAAACTAAAAACATTAATTTTTAACCAAGAAGATGAATTTCTACCAAAAAATATGAATTTTCAAATAAAAATAATAATTTTTCAACCAAAAATTGGATAAAATGTTGAGTCAAAAAATAAATGTTCAATCAAAGAGATGAATTTTCAACTGAAATAATGGAATATTCAACAGGAATAATAGTTACATTTTCAGTTCAATAAAAAATTCAACCAAAAAGCATTCAAAGAAAAAACAAGTTTTTAATCAAACCGCTGATTTTTCAACGAAAGAAATGAATTTTCAATTAAAACGATGAATCTTCAACCAAAAAAAAATTAATTTTTGAACAAAAGTGTTTAACTTTCAACCAAATAATTTTATTTCCAACCTAACGGATGAATTTTCAACTGAAAATGATTAATATTTCATTGGAATACTTGAATTTTTTACAAAAAAACCATTTTTAAACAAGAAGATAAACTTTCAAAGAAAAATTTTGAACAATATACGTGAATTTTCAACGAAATAGTTGAATTTGCAATTAAAAAAGGCAAATTTTCTTCCAAATTGTTGAATTTTGCAAGAAAAATATCAGTTTTGATCTAAAAATGGAACAGTTCAATTTCCAGTTAAAGAAATTAATTTTAAACCAAACTAATGAATTTTTGACTTAAAAGGATGAATCTTCAACTGGAATAGTTGAATTTTAGTCAACCATAAAGATTAATTTTCTACAAGAAAAAGATTATATTTCCACTAAGCGCATACATTTTCAAACAAATAGTTTAATTTTTGAATGAAAAATATAACATATAATATTATATTTTCAACAAGAGATGAATTACATTTGTTTAACTACTGAGGCTTTCAAATTGAAAAATTGAATCGTCCTGTAAAGTCGATTATTGTTCAATTTTCAATAATCGAACTACAGTTCACTGTGATTGATTATAATAGCAAAAGTTCTTGGTAAAAATTCACAGCATAATTTTAAGTACACTATCCCAATATTTCAACTTTTTTGAAATCTTGTATTTTTTTTGTAAAGATTTGTAATTTTCTACAATAATTTACGTAAAATTACAAGTGTTTTTATGACGTCAAACACCCAAATTTAATAAAAATGTAAAATTATGTAGTTTTCCGTAATATCTTGCAGATTTTTACAACGAAGTGGAAAAATATTAATGAAAAGTTATACAAATTTTTGAATTGTAGAAACTTGTACTTTATTCTTTTACTTTTTTTTACTTTTCTACAAGAAAATACAAGAAAAAATTAGCTAGAGAAGAGTTTTCGATTAAAAAATATAATTTTCAACCAAAAATTCAATAGTTAAACTTTTAGTTAAAAAATTAATATTCAACGGAAGAGATGAATTTTTAACTGAAATGATGGAATATCCAACTGGAATAGTTACCTTTTTCAGTTTTAAAAAATTAATTTTCAGTCACAGAATTTTTTTTTTTAACTAACAAAAAAATTAATTTTCAACAAAAGATGAATTTTCAACCCAAAAAATTAATTTCTACCAAAACAGACGAATTTTCAACGAAATACATGAATTGACAAAGAAAAAAGATAAATTGTCAACCAAAAATTGAATAATTAGATTATCGTGAAAAAAATTAAAGTTCAACGAAAGAGATGAATTTTCAACTAAAATTATGAAATATTCGATTCAAATAGTAAGATTTTCGGAGAAAAAAAACTTTGAATACAAAAAATTAATGTTTGAAAAAATAGTTACATTTTCCAATAAAGTGATAAATTTTTAAGTAAACTGATGAATCTTGAACTTGAATATTTGAATTTCAAACCAAAAATATGCATTTTTAACTGAAATGATGAATTTTTAGCTGGAATAATTGAATTTTCAACCAAAAAGCTTAATTTTGAAAGAAGAAGATTAATTTCTACCAAAAAAGATGAATTTTCAACTAAGAAATATAATTTTTCAACCATAAATTGAATAGTTGAATTTTGAGTCATAAAAATTAATATTCAATGAAAGAGATGAATTTTTAACTAAATTGATGGAATATTCAACTGAAATAGTTTCATATTTAGTTTAAAAAAATTAATTTTCAGCCAAATAAAAACCGATTTTTCACCAAACAACTCATTTTTCGACCAATGGAATGAATTTTCAAAAAAAGTATGAATCTTCAACGACTCAAAATTCATTTTTAACAAATGAGTTTTACTTTAAACCAAGTAATTAAATTTTCATTAAAAAAAGTTAAATTCTAAACGGAAAATGTAGTAATTGATATTTAAACCAAAAAAGATAAAAAATGTTAATCAAAAATAGTTAATTCCATGAAAAAAAATACAATTTTTCAAGAAGAGTTGAATTTTTTACTTAGAAATATTTTTCAGACATTATCTCAAGTTTTTCCCCGGTTTTTTTCCTAGTGCGAAAACAACTGAAATATTTCGCATTTTTGAAACGATAAATTAAATAACAATATATTTTTGAACACACTTGTACCATCGATTAATTAAATAATACTAAAACCATGATCATTCATTTCCCAAATTTGTCCCTAAATTTCATGACGCTGAATAATAATTCAAACAAATTTTTATTACATCTTCTTATACTTAAAATTCAGTGCATGCTCAGGTGAAATTAACGGTACTATATTAAATTCCATTTAATCTGCTTCAAATTCCTTATTCTTAAAGCAAAAATATTGTTTTTAAACACGATATATGTCTTTTAACAAATTCAAAACAAAAAAGACGATTTTTCAACAAAAATACATGAATTTTCAACCAAATAGTTTAATTTTAAACGAAAAAAGATCAGTTATACACCATAAATGGAATAATTTAATTTTCATAAAAAAAAATTAATTTTCCACAAGAAACATTTCAACCAAAGTGATGAATTTTCAACTAAAACTAGGAATATTCAAATGGAATAGATGAATTTCGAACCGAAAACAAAAATTTTCAAATGAAATGATGAATATTTATTTGGAATACTTGAAATTTCAACGAAAATGATTAATTTTCAAAGAAAAAGATTAATTTTCTACCAAAAAATACGATTTATCAACAAAAGACACGAATTCTTAAACACATAATTGAATTTTCAACTAGAAAAGATCAATTTTCAACCAAGTAGTTGAACTTTGTGCTGAAAAAGATAAGTACTACACCAAAAATTGATTAATTTAATTTTCCATAAAAAAAAATTAATTTTCTGCGAAAACAAATTCAACCAAAGTGATTAATTTCCAACTAAAATTAGGAATCTTGACCTGAAATAGATGAATCTTAAACCAAAAAGATAAATTTTCAAATAAAAATATAAATATTTAACAAGAATATTTGAATTTTTAACCAAAAAGATTAATTTAAAAACAAGAAGAGTAATTTTCTATTAAAAAAAACTATTTTCAAGCAAAAGACACGAATTCTTAAACAAATAATTGAATTTTCAACTGAAGAAAAAATTTTCAACCGAGTAGTCGAATTTTGTACTAAAAAAGGTCCATTTTGTAACAAAAACAAAATAATTTAAATTTCATTTAAAAAAGTTAATTTTCCACACAAAAAAATTGAACCAAAGTGGTGAATTTTCAAGTGAAACTAAGAATCTTCAACTGAAATAGATGCTTTTTAAACCAAAAAGATAAATTTTCAAATAAAAATATGAATTTTTAACAGGAATATTTGAATTTTTAACCAAAAATTTTAATTTTAAAACAAGAAGAGTAATTTTCTATTAAAAAAAAAACAAATTTCAAGCTAAAAAAACAAATATTGAACTAGAATACTTGAATTTTTAACCATCAAGATTAATTTTTAAACAAGAAGATTAATTTTCTACCGAAAAATACGATTCTTCAAGAAAATACATTAATTCTCAGTCAAATATTGAATTTTCAACTAAAAAAGATGATTTTATAACCAAATACTTGAATGTTAAACTAAAAAAGATCAGCTTTTAAACAAAAATGGGATAGTTTCATTTTCGTTTAAAAAAAAGTAATTTTCCAGACAAAAAAAAAATGTTTAGCCAAAGTGATGAATTTTCAAACGATTGCAGAAAAAAAATAAATACTATCGACCCTAATACCAATTGAAAAAAAAATCTTCTTCACAGTCTTGATACTTGGGTCAATCAATAACGATATCTGTCGAAAAAACAGCAAAGATATCATCAAACTATGAACTATGATCATGTTTTTACTTGCCAATGACCATGGTGTAATTTCCTGGAAATTCGATGTCATGCTCATCACCGTTATACGTCAGGTAGAGATAATTTGTACTTGCCGGCCATTCAGCCGCGACAGTATCAATCTGTTTGACAAATGGACAAATGTTACTCTCTTTTCGCTGCACTCGAACCAGCCGGTCCGAAATTTTCGTAGCCTCGGCAATTTGCTTGTCCGAAAAGCCGAGCTTCTTCGCACCGAGCAGCACCTCATAGGACAATTTCCTCTGCTCTAATTTCTTGATTTGCAAGTTCTCAAGGAGTCCATAGTAGGAGATGATGTTCATCATTTTGGCGAGGAACCAGCGATCAATTTGCGTGAGTTCATACAAGCGATCGATTGAGTAGCCAGCTTTCATTGCCGCTGCTAGGACAAACATTCGCTTGTCTGTTGGCTCTTTCAACTCCTCTTCGTTGACTGATTTGATGAAAGGATCGAAGCCTGTCACATTCTCATCAACCATTCGCAGGGCTTTTTGGAAAGCCTCCTCAAACTTCCGACCGATCGCCATCACCTCTCCCACACTCTTCATGCTACTGCCGATCTGAAACAAGAGATCAAATTTAAAATTAACATCGAAACAGAAATTCACTTTATCATGAATAATTTTCGTTTTACTCATTTCGATTAATGACAGTTTTGAAAATTCTATCTGATGATTAAAGTTTTTCAATTATTTAAGATTCTTATAAAAGTACATATGCCTAAAAATCATGAAAAAAATGGTGTAATAATAATTAAATACATTCAATATTATTGCTATGTATATC
>CAKNXH010063554.1:0-54751 GCA_932178445.1 Andricus quercusramuli | reverse complement strand
ACAAACAAGATGAATTTTCTACCAATATAGATGGATTTTTTACCAAAAAATTAAGAATTAAAACCAACAAGTCGAATGTTTTAAAAAAAATTGGACTTTTAATCCAAAGAAGGTAAATTTTCTACAAAAAAGTTAATTTTTAACAAAGAAAGATGAACTTTCAACGAGAAAAAAAAAAAATTTTCAACCAAGTAGTTTTCTTTACAAAAAAGATGAATTTTCAACTAAAATAGTACAATTTTCAACCAAAGAGATGAATTTTCAGCAAACAAGATTAATTTACTACTGAAATAAATGAATTTTTAACAAAACAAAAAATTTTTCAAGCTAAAAAGTCGAATGCTTTTAAAATTTTTGAACTTTTAATCCAAAAAAGATAAATTTTCAACAAAAAAGTTAATTTTCAACCAAGAAAAATGAATTTTCAAGGGAAAAAAATTAATTTTCAACCAAGCAGTTGCACTTCTAAACATGAAAGATGAACTTTCAACAACAACAAAATTTATTTTTAACCAAACAGTTCCATTTTTAACCAAAAAAGAGAACATTTTAACCAAGATCAGTTTTTTTTTACAAAAAAGACGAATTTTCAACTAAAATGGTACAATTTTCAACCAAAAAGTTGAATTTTCAGCAAACAAGAATAATTTTCTACCGAAATAGATGAATTTTTAACAACAGAATTAAGTTTTCGAGCTAAAAAGTCGAATATTTTAGAAAAAAATTTGACTTTTAATAAAAAAAAATGATCAATTTTCAACATTAAAGTACATTTTGAACCAAGAAATATGCATTTTCAACGGAAAAAAATTAAGTTTCAACCAAACAGTTACATTTTTAAACAAAAAAGATTAAAATTTAACCAAAAAGATCAATTTTTTTACAAAAAAGATGAATTTTCAACAAAAAAATTTATTTCCTACCAAAATAGATGAATTTTTAACAAAATAAAAAAGTTGTCAAGCTAAAAACTCGAATGTTTTAAAAAAATTGGACTTTTTATCAAAAAAGATAAATTTTCAACAAAAAAGTTCATTTTCAACTAAGAAAGATGAATTTTGAACGAAAAAAAAATAACTTTCAACCAAACAGTTGCATTTAGAATGAAATAGTTTCACTTTAAAGCGTAAGAGACGAATTTTCTAAAAAAAAAAATTTATTTTTAACAAAGAAAGTTAATTCCCAATCAAGAAAGATGACTTACCTACAAAAAAGATTAATTCAATATCCTAATAGATGAATTTTCAACAAAAAAGTTGAATTTTCGATACAAAAAATATGATTTTTCAACTTAATAGTTGTATTTTCAACAAAATAATTAAATTTTCAATTAAATAGTACCGTTCTTAATTAAAAAAGGATTATTTCTAAGCCAACAATATAATAGTAGAATTTTCAACAAACAAGATTAATTTTCCACCAAAATAGATGAATTTTTAACAAAACAAAAAAGTTTTCAAGGTAAAAAGTCGAATGTTTTGAAAAAAGTTTGACTTTAAATCTAAAAAAGATAAAGTTTCAACAAAAAAGTTAATTTTCAACCAAGAAAGATGAATTTTCAACGAAAAAAAATTAACTTTCAACCAAACAGTTGCATTTAGAACGAAATAGTTTCACTTTAAAGCATAAGAGATGAATTTTGGAAAAAAAAATTCAATTTTGAACAAAAAAAGTTCATTTCCAATCAAGAAAGAAGACTTATCTACAAAGAAAATTAATTCTCTATCCAAATAGATGAATTTTCAGCAAAAAAGTTGAATTTTCGACCAAAAAAATATGATTTTTTAACGTCATAGTTGTATTTTCATCAAAATAATTAAATTTTCAATTAAATAGTACAATTTCTAATTAAAAAAAGATTAATTCTAAACCAAAAATATAATAGTAGAATTTTAAACCAAAAATAGATGTATTTTCCATTGGGTTCCATTAATTCAGTTCGCATTCAATAAAAAAAACAATAAAAAGGTGAAGTATCCTGGAAATGGGGGAAAAAATACGAAATACGTTAAAAAAAGGGAGAATAGGGGAAAGACAGAAACTATTATAGTTTTAATCGGGCATCCGTCCATCATATTTTTTCCAAGAAGGGGAAGTGAGGAGAACTCTTACCTCGCAACTCACAAGGGGATATGAAGTAGTGGAAATCAAGGCAGGGGAAGTAAGGTTAAATTAAGGGAGGGGAAGTTTGGCAATAGGGGAAATTAAGGGACCTAAAGTTGGCGAAGGAGAAATTATTGGAGGGTAAGTAGGGAGGTAAGGGGAAATGAGGAGAGAGGTAGTGGGGGATGTGAGAGGAAATTAAGAGAGGGGCAGTAGGTAGTGTTAGAGGAAACTAAGGGAGGGGAAGTAGGGGAAGTGAGGTAAGATTAAGGGAGGGGAAGTTGGGAATGTAGGGCAAATTAAGGGAGCGAAAGTTGGTTAAGTAAGGGGAAATTTAGGGATGGGATGTTAGGAAAGTAATGGTAAAATAAGGGAGGGTAAGTAGTGGAGGTAAGGGGAAATAAAGGGAGGGGAAGTAGGAAAAATAGTGGGAAATGAGGGGAGGGTAAGTGGAGAAGGTGAGAGGTGTGGAACTAGGGATAGTGACGGGAATTGAGAGGAGTATAGAAAGTGAGGGGAAACATGGAAAGGGGGCAGTAGATGAGGAAGAAGTTGGAGGAAGGAGGGGAAGCGAAGGTTGATGTGTGGAGAGAGGAAGTAGGAGAAGTAAGGGGAAATTAAGGGAGAGGAAGTGGGGGACTTGAGGTTTGCGAGGATGTAGAGAGGTGAAAGTAGACGAGGAAAAAGTTGAAAAAGGGAGAGAAAGGGAAGGTTAAAGTGTGAGGAGAGGATGTAGGGGGAGGGAAAGTATGGGAGGGGGAGGTTTGAAAGACTTATTTTTTTTTAGGTAAAATTTCAAATGAGATGGATTAAAGTGACTAGTGGCCTTTTACTTAAAAAAAGTCACTAATATATACAAAAAAAAGGGGCAAATAACCCTCAGATTGAAAGGATTAAATTTCAACTCACCTTCGTGCTGACTCGATGGAATTTGCTGAAATCCCATCTAGGAATCTTGACAACACAGTAATCCAGGCTAGGCTCGAAACAAGCAGTCGTTTTGCCCGTGACTAAATTTTGAATTTCCGGAAGGGAAATTCCGAGGGCCAACTTGGCAGCCACGTAGGCCAGGGGATATCCAGTTGCCTTGCTCGCCAATGCCGAACTTCTCGAGAGCCTCGCATTCACTTCAATGATATAGAACTCCTCTGAGAGGGGATTCAATGCATACTGAATGTTGCACTCTCCCACAATTCCAAAATGCCGAATCACTTTAACGGCAGTCGTTCTCAGCATATTGTACTCCCGATTCGAGAGAGTTTGACTCGGTGCAACGACGATCGACTCCCCGGTATGGATTCCCAGAGGATCAACATTTTCCATGTTGCAGACTGTTATGCAGTTGTCATAAGCATCACGGACAACCTCATACTCCACCTCCTTCCAACCTTTCAGCGACTTGTCAATGATCAGCTGCTTCGAGTAGGCAAGTGCCTGCTGAGCCAGAATCTTGAGTTCCTCCTTGCTATTCGCGAATCCTGAGCCGAGTCCTCCGAGAGAAAATGCGGCTCTTGCCATGACTGGATAGCCCAGCTTTTCCGCAGCCTCGAGAGCCTCGTTTATGTTGTAGACTGCAGCACTTGGTGCGACCTTTTCGTTGATTTCACAGACCCGGTCGGCGAAAATTTTTCGATCCTCGGTCTCGATCACGGATTCAATTGGTGTGCCCATGATCTTAACATTGTATTGTTTGAATACACCGTTTTTCTCGAGCTCCACTCCACAGTTGAGGGCTGTCTGTCCTCCGAATGTTAACAGAACTCCATCAGGTCGTTCTGAGCGTATCACCTGAAGAAAATGACAAGTAATTAGGAAATTAAATCATCAAGCGAAAGAAAAAAGTTGAGTCGAGGTGGCTACTAACTTGGAAAAAACTACAGGCTTTTCCACGGTTTTCAGAGTCAAAAATTACATTTTTTCCTGGCTGACTTTTGAGCGTTTATATTAATAATAATTCCGTACTAATAGCTTTATTTGAATCCTCAATAGAATTAACAATTTTAGAAATTCAAGGTAGAATATATAATGAGAAGTTATACCATATTCCTATGATTTCAAGTAGAAATATATTACATTTTCAAAAAGATAGTGTAATTTTCAACAAGTCTTTTCTACCTAAAAAGTAGAATATTCAAAAAAATATTGGACTTTTTAACCCGAAAAGAAGAATTTTCCACATGAAAATTAATTTTTAAGCAAAGTTTAATTTTATACCAAAAAAGATTACTTTTTAAGAAAATAGTTGAATTTTTAACAAAACAATTAAATTTGCAACCAAAAAGTACAATTTTTAACCAAAAGAGACAAATTCTGGTCCAAAAATATGATATTATAATTTTCATTTAAAAAGAATTAACTTTCAATCAAATTTTCAATCCAATGTGATTTTCTATCCAAAAAACAGTCTATCCACAAAACAGTTGAAATTTCAAAAAAAAAAAAAAAATGAAAATTTTCACCAAATCGTTCTTATTCAAACCAAAAAAGATTAATACTGCACCCAGAATATAATAGTCGACTTTTCAAATAAAAAGAATTAACTTTCAACTAAAGAAGATGAATTTTCAACCCAAAAATAAATAAAATAAAATTTTAAACCAAAAAAACATTGATTCTGAACCAAAAATATCATATTAGACTTTTCAAATAAAAAGAATTGACTTTTAACCAAAAAAGACAAGTTTTCAACCCAAAGATGAATTTCCAACACAAAAAAATTACTTTTACAAAAAACTGTTGAATTTTTGACAAAAAAAGGCAAATTCTGAACTAAAAATCTGATAGTAAACTTTTTAATAGATGAATTTTCAATCCAAAAGGACGAATTTTGTATCCAAAATGACGAATTACCAATAAAAAATTGAATTTTCGATCAAAAAATAAGACTTTTCAACAAAATAGTTAAATTTTCAACCAAATAGTACAATTTTAAATCAAAAGAGGTTAACTCTGAACCAAAAAAAATCACAGTAGACTTTTCAAATAAAAATAAATAATTTTTAAACAAAATAGATGACTTTTTAACCAAAAGATGAATTTTCAATCCAAAAGGATGTGTCCTATATCCAATAAGACGTACTATCAACAAATAAATTGAATTTCTCAATAAAAAAGATGAATTTTCAACAAAATAATTGACTTTTAACAAAATAATAATAATCCCTTCAAATTATTGAAATCTATAATAAATATATAATACATTTATTTATTATATAATAAATGGATAATAAATTTATTATATGACAAATAATAATAAAAAATAAACGCAGGTACAAAATTCATATTGCCAAAGATTTCACGAAGATTTCACGAAGATTTCACGAAGATTTCCCAAAGATTCCAGAAAGATTTCGAATTAATTTAAAAGATTTTACCCAGACTTCAATGATTTCCCAAAGATTTTACAAAGATTTAAATAATTTCAATATTATTACCAAATATTTCAAAATTGTTTCAAATATTTTGCACAGATTTATGAAGATTACAGAAAAATTTATAAATATTTCACAAAGATTTCAATGATTTCTCAAAGATTTCAAAAATGTCACAAAGATTAAAAATATTTCATTAAGACTTCAATTATTTCACAAAGATTTCAAAGATTGCACCAAGATTTCAATTATTTCCCAAAGATTCCACAGATTTCAATGATATCCCAAAGATTTAACAAAAATTTCAATAATATAACAAATATTAAAAAATATTTCAAATATTTCCTAAATATTTCGAAAGATTTCAATGATTTCCGAAAGATTAAACAAAATTTCACAAATATTTCGCAAAAATATCGGATAGATTAAAAAGATTTCAATGACTTTCCAAAGATTTCTAAGATTTCATAAAGACTTGAATAATTTCCCAAAAATTAAAAAAACTTCACAAAGTGTTCAAAGATTTCTGATAGATTTCAAAGAATTCACAACGATTTCCATTATTTCCCAAAGGTTTCTAAGATTATACGAAGATTTTCAAAAGTTTTGCAAAGATATGAATAATTTTCCAAATTTTAAAAATTTCACAATGTCTTCGAATGTTTCACAAAGATTTCCAATAGATTTCAAGGATTTTACCAAGATTTCAATGATTTCCCAAAAATTAAACAAATTTCACAAAGTCTTCAATTACTTCACAAATATTTCCGATAGATTCCAAAGATTTCACAAATATTTCAATGATGTCCCAAAAATTTTGAAAATTTCACAAAGATTTCCAATAAATTTCAAAGATTTCACAATGATTTAACTGATTTCACAAAGATTTCAATAACCTCACAAATATTAGCAAATGTTTCAAATATTTCGCAATTTTTTCACAAAGATTTTAATAATTTCCCAAAGATTTCGGATAGATTTAAAAGATTTCACAGAGACCTTCAAAGATTTTCCAAAGATTTCACAAAGGTTTCCAAAGATTTCAAAAAATTTTCACAAAGATTAGAATGATTTGCCAAAGATTTAAAAAATTTCACAAATATTTGGCAGAGATTTAGGATACGTTTAAAAGATTTCACGAGCACTTTAATGATTTCTTGGACAAAAATGCAAAGTTTTTGTTCAAAATTCAATTATTTCCTAGAAAATTTACTTTTTGTTTCAAATTTGTATTTTTCTCTACAAAAGTCTATTGAAATCCTTTTGGATGAAAATTCAACTCTTTTTTTTTAAATTTGTATTTTTGATTCACAAATTCACCTGTTTTCGTATAATTTAACCATTTTTTGGAAGTTTTCTTTGATTCATCTGTTTCAAAATAAATATTTGATCTTTCTTGAATAAAAATGCAACTGTTCGGTTGAAATTTTAACTCTTTTTAGAACATTTGTTTTTCTGATTTCAAAATTCACCTGCTTTAGCAGAAATTATATCTTTCTTGGGTAAAAATGCAACTGTTTGGTTTAAAATTCAACAATTTTGTTGAAAAGTCATACTTTTTGTTTAGAAATTCGGCTGTTTTGCTGAAAATTTAACTATTTTGTAGAATATTTACTTTTTGGTTAAATTTAATATTTTGGTGTTGAAAAGAAAATTGAAATCTTTTCTCGCTGAGAATTCAACAATTTTTTTCTTCATTAAAAATTCGTCTGTTTTAAAAGAAATTTCATCTTTCTTGGATAAAAATGTAACTGTTTGGTTGAAAATAAAATTATTTGATTAAAAAGTCATACTTTTGGTTAAAAATTCTAATGTTTTGTTGAAAATTTAACTATTTCGTAGAAAATTTAATTTTTATCTAAAATTTATATTTTGGTGTTAAAAATGAACTGAAAGCTTTTCTGGATGAAAGATCAACTTTTAAAAAAAATTGTCCTTTTTTATTAAAAATCCATCTGTTTCAGTACACATTTCATCTTTCTTGGATAAAAATTCAACTATTTGGTCTGATATTCAACTACTTGGTAGAGAATTCAACTCTTTCGATCAAAATTCATCCCTTTTGGTTACAAAAATTAACCTTTTTGGATGAAAAATTCAATTTTGTTCGTAGAAACTTATTTTTTTGTTAACAAAAATTCATATTCTGATCTTGAAAAGTCAACTGGAATCTTTTTTGGATGAAAATTCAACTATTTTTTAAACACTTCATCTCTTTAGTTGAAAGATAACTATTTTGTTGAAAATTAATATTTTTAAATTGAAAATTCAACTTGGGCAAAAGTTTAATTACATTGTTAAAAATTTATTTTTTTGATTGAAGGCCTTTTTTTTATTAAAACTAATTTTTTAACTGAAAATGTAACTTTTCCATTTTTTGAGATTGATGTTTTTTAGTTGAAAATTCTTTTTTGGTGAAAAAAAAAATAATTTTCTTGGTTTAAAATTTCATTTTTGTTGGGTAAGAATGTATCAGTTTCGTGGAAAAATAATTTTTTGCTGAAGTCATATTTTTTGTTTGTAAATTCAATTGTTGAAGAGAAAATTCGTCTTTTGGCTTGAAGATTCAACAATTTAGTTAAAATTTGCTTTTTTTAGTGAAAAATCTTTATTTGTGGAATATTCGTCTTTTTGGTTTTAAAAACCTTTTTTTTGTATAAATTTGATGTTTTTTTATTGAAATATAAACTATGACACTTTTAGTTGGGAATTTATATTTTTAGGTTGAAAATTCATGTATTTTGTTGAAAAGCCATGTTTTATAGTAGAAAAGACATTTTCTTGTTTAAAATAAATTAACTATTACATTTTTTCATTGAGAATTCACCTCATTTGGTTCAAAATTAATCTACTTTGTAGAAAATTCAACAGTTTTATTAAAAAGTAATTTTTTGTTTAAGATTCTTAATTTTAGGTGAAAAATTCATCTTTTTGATTTAAAATAAACTTTTTAAACTCAATTGTTTTTGATTTAAAAGTAAAATCCTTTTTGGTTGAAATATTAACATTATCTTTTTTGTCGAGAATTCATCTCTTTTGGTGAAAAATTAATTTATTTTAGAAAATTCTACGCTTCTGTTGAAAAGTCGCGTTTTTGGTTTAAGATTCATCATTTTAGTTGATAATTTATCTCTTTTCTTGAAAATTTTAATATATTTTGTTGAAAAGTCGTTGTTTTTTGGCTATAATTGAATTTGTAAATGAAAATTGAACTATTTCAGATGATGATTCATCATTATTTGAGTTGAAAATTCATCTCTTTGGTTTAAAATTGAACTATGTTGTAGAGAATTCGTTATTTTCAGTGTAAAATGTATTCTTTTTAATTGATAATTCAACTATTGGGTTGAAAATTCTCTTTTTTAGATGAAAATTCACTTAATTCGTCGAAAATTCATATATTTTGTTGAAAAATCGTCGTTCACAGTAGGAAATTAATCTTCTTGGTTGATAATTCATGTTTTTGGTTGGAAATTGAACTATTTGATAAAAATTAAAATCTTTTTTGGTTGAAATATCAACTATTACCTTTTTAGTTGAGAATTCATCTCTTTTGGTTAAAAATTCACTATTTCAAGATTAAAATGCTGGTATTTGAATATCAATGATCAAATAAACTGAAAAATTTGGACAAGGAAAAATAAGGGAATTTTGACAATAAAGTTCTGGGACACTCTGCCTAATTCTACTAGCAATAACTAGTCAAACATTTTCAGAAACTAAAAATTACGTACAAAAAGAGTAGGTGTGGGAGGGGGGGCGATTTTTTTTTTTAGTTTGTTATAGGAGGGAGGGAGGCTCTCAGAGAGGGCCTATAATCTGTTACGTAATTTAAGTACAGCCCCTCATTTAGTTTACCTGTTCCACATATTCTGGAATGATGGGAAGAAAGTAGACTTTATCAGCCATTCCCTTGGATGTCTGGACAGTTGCGATGTTGGGATTGATGAGAAGAGTTTGAATGTTCTCCTCTCGAAGAGCTTTGATGGCTTGCGACCCGGAATAATCAAACTCTCCAGCCTGACCAATACTGAGACCCCCAGATCCGAGAATGAGGACCTTCTTGGGATGGAAGCGGCCAACTGGAACCTTCTCACAAACCAAATTCTTGCACAATCTTTCTTTAACCGTTTGCTGTATCTTTCCTGACGTTTTTTGCTTCGATTCCTCCGTCACTGTTTCGAGAAAGACATCAAAGAGACATTCCAGGTCCTGAGGACCGGCTGTGTGTTCAGGATGAAACTGAACGGAAAAGTAGGGCAACTTGCTGTGAATTATGCCTTCATTGCTCTTATCATTTGTATTTGTGAATAATGGCTCCCAATCTGCTGGCAACTGATCTGCGTCTATTGCAAATCCATGATTTTGAGATGTCATGAAGCAACGGTCCGTTCCATGATGAGTGACTGGCTGGTTGTGGCCACGATTTCCGTATCTGAAAAGCGTCACAATATTTTTATCAATATCTACCCCAGTAAAAAATGCCATTGCTGATTTTAATGACCTTCAGAGAGGGGGGGGGGATATAAAATTGCGACCCAGTGTTGAATTTTCAACTAAATAGATTAACTTCTAATCAAATAGTTCAATTTTCAACCAAGAAGATCAGGGTGTCCAGCGATTCTTAGAAAAAAAATTCAAGGTCTTTTCCAGGTTTTCCAGGTGAAGAAATCAAGTTTTTCCAGGTCTACTTTTTTTACATCAAATAATGAAATAACCGTTTTTTATATATGCAAAAAATGAGCCTTTTAATTTTTTGTTGGACAACAGTTTCCAAAGAAAGCTTTTGAAATCTTTGTGAATTCGATAAAATCTGTTGAAGTATTTAAAATCTTTGTGAAATCATTAAAAATCTGTTGGAATGTTTGAAAAAGTTTGTAAAATCTTTGAAATCCTTGGCATCTTTCTCAAATTTTCTGAAATCTTTTGAAATAATTAGGAAATCTTTGAAATATTTGTGAAATTATTCATTGTGAAACCTTTGAAATCGTTTAAAATCTTTGTGATGTTTGAAATCTTTCAAATCTGGTGTACTGTATTCTTGTTGAAATCTTTGAAATTCTTGAAATCTTTTGAAATCCTCATGAATCCTTTAAATATTTATGAAATCTTTTTGTATTGGTTGAAATCATTGAAATATTAAAAATCTTTTGAAATCTTCTAAAAAATGATGAAATCGCTTAAAATCTTCGGAATGTTTTGAAATCTTTTGAAATCCTCATTAATTCTTTGAAAGATTTGTGAAATCTTTTGAAATCTTCTGAAAAAATTTGAAATCGTTTAAAATCTGACATTTTTGAAAGATTTGAAATTCTTGTTTTTTTTTAAAATCTTTAATACATTTTTTATGAAATATTTTGTATTCGTTCGAAATCATGGAAATATTTCAAATCCTTGTGAAATATTTTGAAACCTTCTGAAAAATGTTGAAATCGTTTAAAATCTTTGAAATATTTTGAAATCTTTAAAAAAAATCTTTGAAATACATGAAATCTAGTGAAATCTTTACAAATTCTTTGAAATATTTGTAAAATCTTTCTGAAATCTTTCGTGTTTGTTAAAATCATCGAAATCTTTGTGAAATCTTTCACGAAATTTTGAAATCGTGTCAAATCTTCAAAATGTTTTGAAATGTTTGAAATTCTTGTATTGTTTTCAAATATTTTTTAAATATTTTGTATTCATTTAAAATCATTGAAATATTTAAAATCCTTGTGAAATCTTTTTAAATCTTCCGAAAAATATTTAAATCGTTTAAAATCTTTGAACTGTTTTGAAATCTCTGACATCTGGTATACTGTGTACACTTTTTGAAATACTTGAAAATTTTGTATTCTTTTGAAGTTTTTATGAAATTTTTGAAATATTCGTGAAATGTTGTTGAAGCCTTTTGTATTAATTTGAAATCATTAAATAATTTGAAATTTTTGTGAAATCTTCTAAAAAAAATTGAAATCATTTCAAATTTTTGAAATTTTTGTGAAATGTTCGCAATCTTTGTGAAATATTTGAAAATATTTGTGAAATCTTTCTTAAATCTTTGATTGTGAAGTTATCAACTAATAATTTTTATAATTTGTAAAATAAATATCATAGAAAAAATGTATACATTAACATTCTATATTAGCGGACAAGAAATTAGAAACTTATAGAATAATTCACAATATTAAAATCAATAATATAAAATATTAAATTTCAATCTATAAAATAATTGGCAACAGTCAAGAAAAAGTGCCTTGGAATATGTTTATTTATTCTGTGATAAACAAAAGATAAACTAAACCTTGATAATTAAAAAAGTTTTCAGTAGCAATAATTCTTCTAAATGATATGTTTCTTTCATAATAGACTAAAAGATTTTAATTACTCTTCACATTTCAATAAAATAACTGTTTTAAAAGCAAAAAAATTTCAAATTCAAGGTTCTCGTGAAAAATCCAAGGAGATTTCCAGGTTTTCAAAGTTTAAAAAAAAATCAAGGAGAATTCCAGGTTTTCGAGGTTTTCAAGATCGCTGGACACCCTGAAGATTAATTTCCTATTGTAAACGACGATTTTTCAATAAAATATATGAATTTTCGACGAAGTAAGTGAATTTTCATCTGAAAACGAACAATTTTCAACCCAATAGTTAAATTTTCAACTAAAAAGAATACATTTTTCACCGAAAATTGAATGTTTAATTTTTCACTTCAAAAATTAATTTTCAAACGAAAAACAACGAATTCTCAACAACATAGTTAAATTTTAAGCCAAAGAGATGAATTTTCAACTAAAATGATAAATCATCAACTGAAGTAATTAAATTTTCATTTACAAATTCAGTTCTTAACCAAAAATCAACGATTTTTCAACAAAATATATGAAAACGTTCAATCAAAGAGATAAATTATCAACTAAAATGATGAATCTTAAACCAAAAACGTGACTTTTTAACAAAAGCATTGCATTTTCTAAAAGAAATTAATTTTTAACCAAAAGAGATGAATTCTGAACAAAAAAGGTAATAGTTGATATTTTAAACAAAAAGGATTTTACTTTCAAATCAAAAACAAATGAATTCAACCAAAAACGATTAATTTCCAGTTAAAAGAAAAATTTTGAACCAAAAGAGATAAATTCTTAATAAAAAAGGTAATAGTTGATATTTTAACCAAAAAGGATTTTACTTTTAAATCAAAAACAATTGAATTCAACCAATAACGATTAATTTTCAGTTAAAAGAAAAATTTTGAACCAAAAATTGATTTTTTAACATAGAAGTTTAATTTTAAATAAAAAATATGAATTTTTCATCTAAAATTAAGAATCTCAAACAAAAAATTACTTTTTAATAAAACTGTTGAATTTTCTACAAAGTAGATTAACTTTGAACCAAAAGAGATGAATTCTCAATGCAAAAATATAATATTGATATTTTAACCAAAATAGATTTTAATTTTAAATGAAAAACAGTTCAAGTCAACCAAAAAAGACGAATTTTCAACCAAATAGTTCATTGCTCAACCAAAAAGATTAACTTTCAATAAAACAGTTGACTTTTTAACCAAATTATTTAATTGTTAACCAAATAGTTAAATTTTCAACAAAAAATATATATTTTGAACCAACAAAATTGATTTTTAAGCACTAATCTTATATTTCTACAAAAAAAGAACAAAATATAAAAAATGTCATAGTCAAATTTTCTGTTAAACCAATTAATTTACAACAACGGCAAAATTGTTACAAAATTCTCAACTGAACCCATTAATTCTCAACCATGAAAATTCAGAAAAATACACGAATTTTCAACCAAATAGTACAATTTTCCAAAAAATGGTTCAGTTTTCAACCAAAAAAATGAATTTTCAAGCAATATCTTAAATTTCTACAAAAAAGGAACGAAATATCCACAAAATACATGAATTTTCAACCAAATAGTTGAACTTTCAACTAAATTTTTCAGTTTTCAGCCGAAAAGGTGAATTTTCGAGCAACAATATTAATTTTCTACAAAAAAACGAAATTTCACAATAATACATGAATTTTCAAAAAGATAGTTGAATTTCTAACTAAAAAAGATATATATACATAATAAAAAATGGAATTTGAATTTACATTTAAACAAATTAATTTTCAACACAAAAAAAGACTAATTTTCTACAAAATAGTTATATTTTTTACCGCAATATTTCGATTTTCAACCAAAATAATTCATTCTTAACTGAGAAAAAACAATTTTCATTAAAAAGTAAATAATTAAATTTACAGTTTAAAAAATTAGCTTTTAACAAACAAAAAACGAATTTTTAACAATATAGTTAAATTTTCAACAACATAAATTTTGTCTACCAAAACAGTTAAATTTTCAAACCCAAAAGACCAAATTTCGACAAAACGGTTGAATTTTCAACAAAAAGAAAGACTTTTTAAGAAACTTGTAGAATTTCCTACAAAGTAGATTAATTTTTCAGAAAATAGTTGAATTTTCATCCAAAATCATGAATTTTCGAAGACTGAGGAAAGATTTCACAAATATTTCAAATATTTCCGAAAGATTTCAAAATATTTGAAAATATTTCAAAGCATTTCACAAAGATTTCAAAGAATTCAAGGATTTCAAAGATTTTACAAAAATTTGAAAGTTTTCAAAAAATTTCACAGAAATTTCATAAAGATTTTAAATACTTCAAAACACTTCAAGGAATTCACAAAGATTTTAAAAGATTTTAAAGATTTCAAAAACTTCAAGTATTTCAAAGACTTTACAAATATTTCAAGTTTTTCCAGGTTTCCTTTATTTTACATTAAATAAAAAAATAACCGTTTGTTATCCAAGTAAAAGATAAAACATTTCATTTTTTTATTGGTCAACAATTTGGGAATATTTTAAAATCTTTGCAAAGTCTTTGAGATAATTGAAAATTTTGAAATCTGTCTGAAATCTTTTTAAATCTTTGTGAATTCGTTGAAATCGGTTGAAATATTTAAAATCCTTGTGAAATCTTGAACTTTCTGTGAAATCTTTTGAAATCTTTTTAAATTTTTGTAAAATCTTTGAAATCCTTGAATTCTTTGAAATCTTTGTGAAATTTTTTGAAATATTTGAAATATTTGTGAAATCTTTCCTTGATCTTCCTACATCTTTTGTGTTCATTTGAAATCACTAGAATATTTGAAATCTTTGACATTTTTGAAATCTTTTAAAATCCTTATGGATTCTTTAAAACATTTGTGAAATCTTTCTGAAATCTTTTGTATTGGTTTGAAATCACTGAAATATTTTTAAACTTTGTGAAAACTGTTGAAATCTTTTTAAAAAATTTGAAATTATTAAAAATATTTGAAATGTTTTGAAATCTTTTAAATTTGATAAACTCTTGAAATCTTTTGAAATCCTTATGAATTCTTTGTAATACTTGTGAAATCTTCCCTACATCTTATGTATTTATTTGAAATCACTAGAATATTTGAAATTCTTGAAATCTTTTAAAATCCTTATGAATTCTTTGAAATATTTTTGAAATCTTTCTGAAATCTTTTGTATTGGTTTGAAATCATTGAAATATTTTTAATCTTTGTGAAAACTTTTGGAATTCTTATGAACTCATTTGAAATCATTAAAATCTTTGTGAAATCTTTCGAAATCTTCAGAAAAAAAATTTGAAATCGTTTCAAATCTTCGAAATATTCTGAAATCTTAGGAATCTGGTTTACCCTTTCTAAAATCTATAAAATCCTTGAAATCTTCTGAAAGTTTTAAAATCTTTCTGAAATCTTATAAATCTGTGAGAAAACTTAAAATCTTTGTGAAAACTTTTGAAATCTTCTAAGAATCTTGAAATCGTTTAAAATCATTGAAATGTTTTTAATAAAAAAAATGTTAACAAATTTAATTTTTCAACGACAGAGATGAATTTTCAACTAAGATTATGAATCTTCAGAAAAGCAAAACATTTTGAACAAAGTAGTTCAACTTTCAACAAAAAATGATGAACTCTCAATGAAAAAGGTAATAGTTGAAATGTCAACCAAAAAAGATTTTCGTTTTGAATCAGGTACACTTGAACTCAACCAAAAAAAAGATGGATTCGCAACAAAATGAGTACATTTGAAACCAAAGAGATGAATTTTCAACCAAGAAGATAATTTTTTACCAAAAAGGATGATCTTTTAATAAAATACATGCATTTTTTTAATTTGAAAAAATAATTTTGAACGATAAACAAAAGATAAATTTTCAACAAGATTGTTCAATTTGAAACCAAAAAGATGAATTTTTAACATAGCACATGAATTTTTTGTTACAAAAAATGATTTTCAACAAAAAATGTCATAGTTAAATATTCAACGAAAAAAATTAATTTTTCACAAAAAGGATGAATCCTCAACTAAAAGTGTAATACATAGTTCACATATTTCAACTCAAACAAATTTGATTTTAAATCAAAAACAGTTTGACACAACAAAAAAACTAATTTTCAACAAAACAGTTAAATTTTTAACCGACTGAAATTATTTTCTTTCCAAATCGTTTAATTTCGAACAAAATAATTAAATTTTCAACCAAATAATAAAATTTGTAACCAAAAAAGATGAATTTTCAATTAAAATAAGTAAAATATCTGGAAGTTAAATTTTCGGTTCAAAAAATTCATTATCAAACAAGGTTTTTTCTAAACGATATGTTTCTTGCATAATAGAGTAGAAGTTTTAAACTACTTTTCACATTTCAAAAAAATAACTGTTTTAAAACCAAAAAAAGTGATTAAAGTTCAAAGTTCTCGTGAAAAATTGAAGGAGATTTCCAGGTTTTCAAGGTTCCTGGACACTCTAATAAATGCCCAAATAGGAGACTTTTAGGCGAATTTTGTTAAGCTTTTCGAATTTTTTCAAATTTTGATTACTGTTAAAATGGTTTGAAAACTTCTAAATATCTTTTAAAATTATTATAATTTTGCTACATTTTTTTTAAATTCTGCAAAATTAAAAAAATCATCTTAAAATTTTCCCGATTCTTTTTTTTTTAATTTTTTAAAATCTTAAAAAATGTTTTTTAATCTTTTTAAATATTCTCGTAACAAGAATTATGTAAAATAAAAAATAATTTAAAACTCCAGAAATCTGAAGAAATCTTTTTTATTCTCTCGAAACCTTTCAAACTGCTTAAAAAGATTTTAAGTTTTTGGTTCAAAATCTTCGAAAATCTACTTTTTTTAAATTTGTTTGAAATCTTTTATAAGTTTAAAATTATTTTTCTATTTTTTCAAAACTTCTCAATATCAGTCAAAACGTATTCCATTTTTTTCCTATAATTTTGCAATCTTGCAAAATTTGGTTTTAAAACTTTCTACATTCTTTTCCTAAATTTTGGAAAATCATTTAAAATGTGTAAAAATCTTTTTAAATATTTTCTTAAGAGTAATTTTTCAAAATAAGGAGTCAATTCACATTTTCCCTTGAGTTTTTAGAAACGAGTTCTTTTTATCTTGAACCTTTCGAAATCCTTAAAAGACTCGAAAACTTTGGCAGGGATCACAGCGCAAAAGGAGCTCAAAAAGGGGAAAACGAAAAAGGGGAAAATAGGGGAATGATTAAACATTTATTTTCAGATGTCGAAAAGAACAAACAATCTTTAGTAAGAAATGTTACATTTAAAAATAATTTTTAATGATTTTTCAATGATTTCTGCCATTAAAGATTTATTTTTAAAAATTGGATGTACTTAGATCGTTGGAAATCCATCCAGAGTGATATAAAAAAGTGAGAGGAAAAATAAAATTATTTAAATACAAAATTTTGATATGTTTAACATCGTTCTTATGAATATTTCTTTCTAAGATTTGTCATTTCATCCTTACTATAATTAATACTTTTAATGTAAATTTAAAACTAAACTCTTCAGTAGAGCGAAGTAAAAATGGTCAAATTAATCGAATATTTTGAGCTAAGGGATAACAATTTGAGGGTCGACATCCAAAACAAGTAAAGAAAAAAATTTGGAATCGGTTAATATCTTCTACTCTCTTTCTTAAATGTACCATTTAAAATTTTTTTTTAATTAAAAAAAAATTGCCTTATTTAAAATTTTTTGAAAATATACAAAAACATGTTTTTTTAATTGATTTGAACCTGGAATTGAGTCAGCTTGAACCAAAGAAACATGCTATTTTTTTACTCATGGGAAACATTTTTTTTCGTGGTGTTTATAACGTTCCAAAATAGCAAAAAAGATATGAAATCCCAAAAATCCTAACTCACGACAAAAATTGTTTTCCGAAAAAGCAAAATAAAAAAATTTTTCTTTGGTTCAAGCTGAATAAATTTCAGGTTCGACATATTCAACTTTTTTTTTAAATGTGTGCATATGACTCGATAAAAAAAAATGTTTTTGCACATTTTCAACAAAATTGTAACTGAGCAAAAAATTTATTTTTAAATTTGGTAATTTAAATGTTCAACAAATAAGATAATTTTGGAACAAAATAGTTGAATTGTTGAATTAAGAGCATCAGTATTCAACCAAAAATCGAATAATTACATTTTCGTTCCCAAAAATTAATTTTCAATTGAAGAAACTGAATTTTCTCCCAAATTGTTGAATTTTGAGGCCTGAAAAAAGAATTTTCTACAATGCAGTTGATTTTTCAACACGAAAATATGAATTTTCAGTTAAAAAGTTCATTTTCAAATAACTTTACAATTTTTAGTTGAAAAACCTAGTTTTCAAGAAAAAAACAAGAAGTTTAACTAAAGTCATGAATTTTTAACTAAAAACGAATTTTGAACAAAGTAGTTCAAAATTCGACCAATTAGTTGAATTTTCTATCAAAATATTGAATTTTCAAGAGAAAATTCAAATTTTCTACAAAACAGTTGAATCTTTAATCCGAAAACACGAATTTTCAACAAGAGTTGAGTTTTCAACCAAAAAAGATTTTTTAGTCAATAAAGAAAAAAAATGGTATTCAGAATGTCGAATTTTAAAGCAAGAAGATTCTTTTTCTACAAAAAAGGGACGAATTTTTAACAAACAACATACATTTTTAACAAAATTTTTGAATTTTCAAAATAAAAAAGATCAACTTTGAACCAAAAATGGAGTTGCTACATTTTCATTTCAAGAAACTAATTTTCAAAGGAAAAAAACCAATCTTCTACCAAATTATTGAATTTTCGAGTAAAAAAAAAAGAATTTTCTACAATACATTCGAATTTTTAACTTAAAAATATAAACTTTGAATACGAAAAATAATTTTTAATCAAAAATTGCAATTTTCAGTTTAAAAAAATGAATTCTTAACAAAGTAGTTTGATTTTCAACCAAAAAGACAGCTTTTCAACAAAATATATTTTCAACCAAATAGTTAAATTTTTAAGAAACTTTCCGCTGAAAAAATATAACTTCTGAATGAAATTTGAACCTGCAACCAAGTATTTGAATTTCCGACGAAAAAAGATCAATTTTCAAACATAAATGGAACAGTTCAATTGTGAGTTTAAAAAAAATAATTTTCAACAAAAAAAGAGTTTCAGCAATAGTTAAATTTTTCAGTAAAGGTTTTCAAAAACCGAATATTGCTCAAGTTAGAAAATATAAAATTGCAGTTGATGAATTTGGAATATTCAATTTTTTAATTATGTTTAAAATGTTTCACCTTCAAATTTTTTTAAAGAGTATTTACTTTTAATGGTCCACACTTGAAACGTGTATCTTATTTATTCATAAATAATTTATTCAAGTGCTATAGTTGCTTTAAGTATTATTCAATAATAGGTACCATTTCAAATATCGTATATTTGTAGAGAAAAGGGGAAGTTTTTTGAGAATATGGAAAAAAAGTGGAATTTCAAGAAAAAAGGGGAAACTAAGAAAAAAAGGGGAAGACTGTGCACCCTGCTTTAGTTAAAACTCTCAAAAAATCGACACTTTATCAAAAAAATTGAAATCTTTTCAAATATAAATTATAACGTACGCCATTTTGTAGGAAGTGCAGCCAACGGCAAGAGAAAGAAGCTGATGTCCCAGACATATTCCAAATACTGGTTTCGGATTTGAAGATACGAGATATTTTCGCAGATTTTCAACTGTAATCTTGCACATGCTCGGATCACCTGGACCATTGCTGACAAAAAGACCATCAAAATCTGCTTTTGTAAAGTCGTGATCCCAGGGAACGACGTCCACTCGTGCATTTCGTTTCAGGAAGCAGCGCAGTTGGTTGTATTTTAGCCCACAGTCCACCACACATATGCGAGGAAAACCTTTCGGATTGTAGGTTTTTGTAACTTTCTGCAAAAAAATATTGTGTAAGATTAAAAAAAAAAATTAGTAGAGGGTAAAGTGGACGGAAAGTATGCAATAATTTATTAATTGAGCCACTACTTTTAATCATTTTCCATCTCTAAAATAGAAGAGGATAAGGGAAATTTATCCCAGCCTATCCTCCTGTATTTCCTTATATTTTTGGTCTATCCAACTCTTATCGTTAATAAAAGATATTATATTAATTTCAATTCTTACTCCAAAAAATATTAAAGAATTTCCCTGGTGGAAAAAATTTCCACAAGAAAGTACATTTCTACAACTGTATTTTTTTTTTAATTTGTACTTTTTTTCTAAACAAATTTACCAAATTTAACAACAAAATACAGTTAAATACAAATAGCTATTTTTTTCTTGCATTTTCTTGTAGGAAAGTAGAAAAAAAAATTAACAATAAAGTATCAGTTTCTACAATTCAAAAATTTGTATAACTTTTCACTAATACATTTTTTTACTTTGTCGTTGGATTCTACTGTAGTTTCATTACTGAAAATTGAACAATAATCGATTTTACAGGATGATTCTGAATCAGTTCAAAATTAAGCAAGTAATAGATAAACAAATTTAAACGTTCGATTGAAACCTGAGAGGTATTCTTAATTTTTAACCACAATTTCAAATCAATAGATTCATAATTAAACTCTCTTATTCAATTCCAAATCGTATTCAAATATTGTTTCAATCTGAAATATTAAATTTTTAACCATTTGATTTGAAATTTGTTATATAAGGATGACATTTTTTTTTAATATTTAGTAATATTTTACTTTTTTATTTATAATGAGCAAATTACAAATCAAATATTAAAAACTAAACAATTTTAAACTGAACTATTTAAAATAGAAAGCCTTGAATCGTTGATATTTCAAAGTGTTAAATTTAATCTTTGAACGTTACAATTTTAATGGTTCTATTTAACAAATTTTTAATAAATTCAATCGAAATTATTGAATTCTTATGCATATATAACAATTGAAAAAATTGAGATATTTACAAGTTTTGAGAAAATCTAAACTTAAATTAAAACTGGTAAATATTTTGAAAAATGAAAAACTAAATTTAGATTTCTGAAAGTTTCCAAATAAAATTTTGAAGCTTTTCAAGAATCATTAAAGGTTTTAAGAAAATAAAAATAAATTCTTAATATTGCTGGGAAAATTTTAAATGATATCTAATTTTGGACAATTAATTTAAAGATAATATTTAAAAAGATTTAAACCAAACTTGAAAACTTGATAAATGACAATTAAACAATTACTAATTCAGGAAATAATCGAGCAAATTAAAAATATATTTAGAAGCTTTGAAAAGATTCCAAAATAATTTAAAACATTAATAAAAAACATAAAAAAATTAATTTAAAAGGTTTTAAATGAATAAAAAATTGGTATCAAAATACCTGGAGAAACTAACAATAATGTTGTCAAAAGGGATCTTGTTAATTATTTTTTTAGGTATAAAAACAACCTTGCATCTACGAGATCAATAATTTTAACAGAATATTAATGCAAAAAAAAAGTTTCTTTCAAAATTTCTTAGATTAAAATTCGAAGATTTTGCATGAGAAAAATGTTTGCTTCAAAAATGAAATCCACATATATTACAACTTAGAAATATTGCATTCTCAACCAAAAAGATTCATTTTTAAACAAATAGTTAATTTTTCAACCAAAGAGATGAAATTTTAGCCAATAATATTAATTTTCTACCCAAAAAGACGAATTTTTAACAAAATGCACAAAATTTCAACTGAAAAAGATGAATTTCAAGTTTTAAAAAACCTAGTTTGAAAAAAATATGAATTTTCAGTAAAAAAATTAAATTTTCAACCAAGAAGATTAATTTTCTACCAAAAAAGAAAAATTTTCAACAAAATACATCAAATTTCAAATAAACAGTTACGTTTTAACTTAAAAAGACCAACTTTGAACCAAAAATAAACAAATTAAATTTTCAGTTAAAACAATCAATTTTCAATTAAAAAAAAAAGTAATTTTCAACTAAAAAGATGAATCTTAAAAAAAATGAATTCTCAACGAAGTGTAATAGCAGATATTTGCACCAAAAAATATTATAATTTGCAATACAAAAAAATAGTTGCATTCCACAAAAAATACGAATTTTCAACAAAATAGTTGACTCCTCAGCAAAAACTGATTAATTTTCAAACCGAAAACATGAATTTTTAACAAACGAAATTTAATTTCCAACGTAACTATTGAGTTTTAAAGCAAAAAAAAAACGAATTTTCTACCAAAATAATTTAATTTTCAACTCTAAAAAGACGAGTTTTGAACAAAATTAAATTATTTTCAACTAAAAAATATAAATTTTCAACCAAAAATATATACAACAGTTACATTTTCATCCAAAGAAATTAATGTTTGACTAAAAAGATGAAGGCTTCATCTAATGAGATTACTTTTCTACCAGAAAAAAACAATTTTTCAACAAAATAAAAGAATTTTCAGAAAAAAATTAATTCGTAGCCAAATAAATGTATTTTTAACAAAATATTTGAATTTTTATTGAATCAGATGAATTTTCACCAAAAAAATGGAATTTTCAACTAAAAGAAATTAATTTTTAACTAAAATGATGAATCTTCAACCAAAAAAAAAAATAATTTTCAACTAAAAAAATTAATTTTCAACTTCAAACAGAATAGTTGAATTTTCAGTACAAAAATTAATTTGTAGCCAAATAAATGTATTTTTAACAAAAGAATTAAATTTTCATTCAATAAGATGAATTTTCAACCAAGAAAATTAAATTTCTACCAAAAAAAGACAAATTTTCATCCAAATAGTGGAATTTTCCATGAAAAATACGAATTTTTAACAGAATAGTTGATAAACCCGAACATACGAATTTTTAAATCAGAAAAAGACGAATCTTCAACTAAAGAGTTGAATTTTCAATGAAAAATATTGAACTTTTAAGTAAAATTATGAATCTTTAACAACAAAAAATTTATTTTTAATCAAAAAGATAAATTTTCTACCCAAAAAGACCAACTTTTAACAAAACACATAAATTTTCAACCAAAAATATAATAGTTATAATATAAACAACATAAATCATGAATTTTCAACTGAAAAAGATTAATTTTAAACTTAAATAGAATAGTTAAATTTTCAGTAAAAAATTAATTTTTAACTTTTACTACTTTTACTTCAACTAAATGACACAAATTTTCAACCAAATAGGAGAATTTTGAGTCAAAAATAGGAATTTTTAAAAAAATTGTTAGACAAAATTTCTGCCCAAAAAGACGATTTTAATCAAAACAGTTAAATTTCCAACCAAATAGTAGAATTTTTAACCAAAAGAGATGAAATTCTGGTTCAAAAATATAACAATAGACTTTTCAATGAAAAATAATACACTTTGAACCAAAACAATTAGTTGACAAGAAAAAATTAATTTTCAATTTAAAAAAAATGACTTTTTAAGAAAAAAGTGGAATTTTGAACACAAAAATTGAATTTCGAAGTAAATAGTACAATTTTTACCACAAGAGATAAATTCTGGTGCAAAAATATGATAGAACACTTTTCATTCAAAAAAATTTATTTTCAACCATAAAAGATGAAATTTTAACCAAAATAGGTCACTAGTCTAACAAAATCCAAACAAAATAGTAGAATTTTTAACCAAAATACGAAAAAAAAATCTATCCAAAAAGACTATGGAATAAAACAGTTTAATTTTAAACAGAGTAATTACATTTTCAACCAAAAAAAGATTCATTTTCAACCAAAAAAGAAGACTTTTTAACAAAATATTTGAGTTTTCAACAAAATAATTAAATTCTCAACAAAATAGAATTTGCAACCAGAAAAGATAAATTTTGAACTTAAAATATAATAGTAGACTTTTCAATGCAAAATAATTCACTTTCAACCAAAACAGACGACTTTTCTACCAAAAGATGAAGTTTCAATCCAAAAGGACCATTTTTCTATCCAAAGAGATGAACTTTGAACGCAAAAAAAGTAGACTTTTTAATTAAAAAGAATTAACTTTCAAACAAAAATGGTTGAATTTTCTTATTGAGTTATCATTTACGAGAAAAAACGAGAAGAAGGGGCAAAGGGAGAATTTTCTTCAAAATAGGAGAAAAAATAAGAATTTTTCAAAAAAGGAGAATAGAGGAAAGAGTGTGATTTTATTATTATTTTTTTTTTCTGAAAAAAGATCTCCTTTCGCTCAGCTGGGAATCGAACCTCAGAACATCCGATTGCCGGTCGGGTGCTTTCCCATTAAGCTAATAGAGAGATCGAGAGAAGAACCTTTTTTCAGAAATACACGCATTATTTTGCTAGGTGGAACAAATCAAAATTTTCAAGAAATCTGTATTATCAGTAGAAAATAACATAAATTGTTATAGTGTCTTTTCAGACTAGATGGAGCTATGAATTAAAAATTATTTTATTTTTTTTTTCTGAAAAAAGGTTCTTCTCACTATCTCTCTAGTAGCTTAATGGGAAAGCACCCGACCGGCAATCTGAAGTTTTGTATTTCGATTCCCAGCGGAGCGAAAGAAAATCTTTTTTCAGAAAAAAAATTTATTTAAAATAAGTTTTAATACATATCTTCATCTAGTCTGAAAAGACGTTAAAAATTTATTTTATTCTCTGATAAGACAGATTTCTTGAAAAATTTATTTGTACCAGCTGGCAAAATAATGCGTGTATTTCTGAAAAAAGGTTCTTCTCTCGATCTCTCTAGTAGCTTAATGGGAAAGCACCCGACCGGCAAACAGAAGTTCTGTATTTCGATTCCCAGCCGGGCGAAAGAAAATCTTTTTTCAAAAAAAAAAATATTTAGAATAAGTTTTAATAAATATCTTCATCTAGTCTGAAAAGACGTTAAAAATTTATTTTATTCTCTGATAACACAGATTTCTTGAAAAATTTACTTGTACCATCTAGCAAAATAATGCGGTTATTTTATGAAAAAAGTTTCTTTATCGATCTCTCTATTAGCTTATTGTGAAAGCACCCGACCGGCAATCGGAAGTTCTGTGGTTCGATTCCGAGCGGATCAAAAGGAGAAGAACTTTTTTCAGAAAGAAAATAATTTATAATTCATAGCTCCATCTAGTCTGAAAAGACGTTAAAAAATTTCTGTTATTCTCTAATGATAATACAGATTTCTTGAACTGATGTTATTTCAGGATATAAATTGTGACCTTCCGCAAAAAATGGCCCACTTTATCTAAAAAGGAAGTTTTCACTCTCAAATATAAATTCCCGGTTTTCCGATATCTACCTCTTCATATCTCTTTTCTGAATTTATCTTTTTTTTTAAAATTGTCTGGCTAATTATACTCACGTGTGAAACATCAGCCACCAAATTTCTTTCATTTGGATCGACGATTGGAGGATCCAAAGGTAATTCGCAGACTGGCTTCTCATCAGCATAAACGATTCGACCAAGAATGGTACCGTTTTCGCGGATAATTTTTGTCAAAGAACGAGTATCAATGCCGCAAATTCCGGGAATTTCCTGTTTCATCATCCATTGCGACAAAGTTTGTGTTTGCCGCCAGTGACTAGGTGTTTCGCAAAGTTCATCGATGACCAGTGCAGTTGCCCAAATTCGATAAGATTCGAACCATCTATAATAGAATACGAAAAGTTCATATAGAATCGGATAAGATCATATAGGATCAGGTATAAACGGATAGAATCGTTAAGTGGAGAATAGAATCGGATATCACCAGATAGAATCAGATAGGATCGGACAGAATCGAATTTGATCGAATCTTAAACAAACAGATAGGATCTAGATAGATGAGACCCATATATCATCATAAATGATTTGACTGAATAGGATTAGATAGAATAAGATAAGATCTGATAGGATCGAATAGGATCATATAGGATTAGGTAGAATCGGATAGAATCGGGTAGAATTGGATAGAATGGGATGGAATCGGATAGAACCATATAGGACCGTACAGAATCAGATATTACCGAATAGGATCAGGAAGAAGAAATTTTGATGAAATAGTAAAAAGTAGATAAAAGTCCAGATAGATAGGACCCATATAAGATCGGATAGAATTGGATAGAATCATATATGATAAGACAGATCCATATATAATCGCATTAGATCGCATAAAATCGGATATGAACATATACAACCAGATACAATCGGATTATATAAGACAGAATCATATAGGATCGGATAAGACCATATAGGATCAGGTATAATCTGATAGAATTGGATAGGAAGGAAAAGAATCGGGTAGCGCACGATAGAATCTGATACGATCGGACAGAATCGAATTGGCTGGAATATAAATAAATAGATAGGGTGTAGATAGATAGGACCCATATATGATCTGATTCAATAGGATTAGATAGAATACGATATAATCGGAAATAATCGAATAGGATCAGGTAGAATCAGGTAGGATTAAATAGAATCGGATAGAACCAGACAGAATCGTACAGAATCAGATATTACCGGATAGGATCAGATAGGATCGAACAGAATAAATTTTGATAGAATAGGAACAGATAGATAGGACCCATATAAGGTCGGACAGAATCAGAAAAAATTGGATTGAATCACATATGAGCGGATAGAACCAGATATGATCGGATTAGGTCGGATATGACCATATAGAGCCAGATATAATCGGCTTGGATCGGATAGGAGTGGATACAATCAGATAGGATGGGGCAGAACCGGATTGGTTCGGATAAAACTGAATGAGATAGGATAGACTCAAATAGGATTTGATGGAATCAGATGGACTCAAATAGGATCCGATAGTATTTGATAGAATCGAGCAGTATTGGATTGAATGAGATAGAATCGGATAATATAAAAAGAATCATACATATCGGATAGAACCAGATATAATCGGATAGGATTGGATAGAACCAAATAGGATCCGATATAATCGAATGGGATTTAATGTCATTAGGTGAGATCAGATAGGATGATATAGAATCGGATAGGATAGGATAGGATTTACCAAGGTAGAATCTGATAGCATCTGTTAGAATCGGGCAGTATTGAATTGAATCAGATAGAATTGAATAAAATCATATATGATCGAATAGAATGACACATATTCGATTTAGATCGTGTAAAATCGGATGGGACCACATAGGACCAGATATAATCGGATAGAATTGGATAGAGCAGAATCAAACAGGATTTAATGCAATCGAAAAGAATCAGATAGTGTCGGACAGAATCGGATTATGTAATATAAAATCAATTAAGATTGGATAGATTCAAATAGGATTTGATAGAATCGGATGGACTCAGATAGGATCGGATAGCATCTGATAGAATCGGGCAGTATTGGATTAAATCAAATAGAATTGGATAGAATTGGATAGAATCATACGTGTCGGACAGAACCAGATATAATCGTATAGGACCAGATATAATCCGATTAGATCAGATAGAATTGTATATAAACAAATAGGATCCGATACAATCGAATAAGATCAAATGTAATCAGGTAGGATCAGATATAATGATATAGAATCGAACAGAATAAGTCAGAATCGAATAGGACTGAATAGAATCAGATAGGTTCAGGCAGAATTGAGTCGGTTCGGGTAAAACCGAATAAGATTGACTAGACTCAAATAGGATTTAATAGAATTGGATGGACTCAGATAGGATCGGACAGAATCTAATAGAATCGGACAGTATTAGATTGACTGAGATAGAATTTAATAGAATCATACACATCAGATAGAACCAGATATAATCGGATATCGGATTGGACCAGATATAATCGGATTGGATCGAATAGGATTAGATAGAACCAAATAGGATCTGATATAATCGAATGGGATCGAATATAATCAGATAGAATGATATAGAATCGGATAGGATAGGGCAGAATCAAATAGGATTGGATAGTCAGATAAAGTCGGGCAGAATCGTATTGGGTCGCATAAAACCGAATAAGATTGGACAGACTGAATAAGGATTTGATAGAATCGGATGTAACAATGTAGAATCGGATAGCATCTGATAGAATCGGGCAGTATTGCATTGAATCAGATACAATCGGATAGAATTGGGTAGAATCATATATGATCAAATAGAATGACACATATTCGGTTTAGATTGTATAAAATCGGATAGGACCAGATATGATCGGGTAGGATTGGATAGAGCAGAATCAAACAGGATTTAATGTAATCGAAAAGAATCAGATAGTGTCGGACAGAATCGGATTGTGTAATATAGAATCGATTAAGATTGGATAGATTCAAATAGGATTGGATAGAATCGGTTGCACTCAGATAGGATCGGATAGCATCTGATAGAATTGGGCAGTATGGGATTTAATCAAATATAATCGGATAGAATTTGATAGAATCATACGTATCGGATAGAACCAGATATAATCAGAAAGGACCAGATATAATCGGATAGGACCAGATATAATCCGATTGGATCAGATAGAATTGTATATAAACAAATAGGATCCGATATAATCGAATAGGATCAAATGTAATCAGATAGGATGATATAGAATCGGATAGGATGGAGCAGAATCAATTAGGATTTGATAGATTTAGATAGAGTCGGGCAGAATCGTATTGTGTCGCATAAAACCGAATAAGATTGGATAGACTGAATTAGGATTTGACAGAATCGGATGTACAAAGGTAAAATCGGATAGCATCTGATAGAATCGGGCATTATTGGATTGAATCAGATAGAATCGGATAGAATTGGATAGAATCATACGTATCGGATAGAACCGGATATGACCAGATATAATCCGATTGGATCAGATACAATTGTGTATAAACAAATAGGATCCGATATAATCGAAAGGGATCAAATGTAATTAGGTAGGATCAGATAGGGTGATATAGAATCGAATAGGATAAGGCAGAATCGAATAGGATTGAATAGATTCAGATAGATTCAGGTAGAATTGGATTGGGTCGGGTAAAACCGAATAAGATTGGCTAGACTCAAATAGTATTTAATAGAATCGGATGGACTCAGATAGGATCGGATAGAATCGGACAGTATTGGATTGACTCAGATAGAATTTAATAGAATCATACATATCGGATAGAACCAGATATAATCGGATTATATCGGATTGGACCAGATATAATCGGATTGGCTCGAATAAGATTGGATAGACTTAATTAGGACCTGATAGAATCGGGCAGTAAAGGACTGAATCGGATGGAATTGGATAAAATCATATATGATCGGACAGACTCAAACATAATCGAATTAGATCGTATAAAATCGGATAGCACCAGATATAATCGGATAGAACTGGACAGAGTAGAATCAAACAGGATTTAATGGAATCGAAAAGAATCAGATAGGATCAGAAAGAATCGTATTGTGTCAGATAAAATCGATTAAGATTGGATAGATTCCAATAGGATTCAATAAAATTGGATAGGATCTAACAGAATCGGGCAGGATTTGGTTGAATCAGATAGAATCGAGTAGAATTGGATAGAATCATATACGATCGCATAAAATCATATATAATCGGATTAGATCGGATAGGACCATATAAGACTAGATATAATCGGATAGGATTGGACAGAATCGGATAGAACTAGATAGGATTAAATAGGATGATATATACAGGTACAATTGGATAGAATCGGATAGAACCAGATAGGATCAAACACGGTCTTATATAATTGAATAGGATTGAACGTAATCAGGTAGGATCAGATAGGATGATATAGAACCGGATAGGATAGGGAAGAATCAAATAGGATTGGATAGAATCAAATAGAATCAGAAAGGGTTGGACAGAATCTGATTGGGTCGGATAAAATAGGATAGGATCAGATAGACTCAAATAGGATTGGATAGAATCGGATAGACCCAGATAGGATCGGATAGGATTTAATAGATTCGGATAGAATCGGATAGGATAGGATTGGATAGAAGAGGAGATGGGATTGATAGGGGTAGGCGGGAAATTTGAACGACTTATTTAACTAATTTTTGCTTTTTTATAAATTGTTAATTTAAAATGAAAAAAAAAATCAGGAAATATATACTGAAAATTGTGCTGATTTTGACAAAAGTGGTCTCCATTCCTTGAAACTTCAGACTGTCGCAGTAGTTTCACATTTCATAGGATTAACCACAAGAATAAACGTGACACTACATTGTTTAGTTTATAATAATTTCGCTTCATAGCTTTTTCTTATCTATTTTGTCTTGCTTGAGGAATTTCTTATCATTTTTTCGCGATTGAAGGAAAGTCATTATGAGAAAATCAGTATAAAAACAAATAATGTTAAAATATTGAAAGAATTGATGGACGAAATACGGGCATTAAAAACGAATAACTTATTATTTTATTTAAAGTAGCATTTCAAATTATGGCAATGGGTTTCACAGAATTCCACAGATTTCAAGGAATTTTACAGGATTCCAAAAGAGTTCAAAGCTATTTGAAATATATGAACGGATTTCAAGAGGTTTTTACAGATTTCAAAATTTTTTGTAGGAATTTCAAAGATTTCAAGGGATTTTAAAGATTTGTTTTTGAGAAATTTAATCAGTAAAATTTATATTCGCGGGACTTCAAATCATTTTCTATTTATTTAAATGGATTTTTCTACCATTTCCAGAGATTTCAAGGATTTCAAAAAATTTGTAGATAACTTTAGTAGATAAATTAAATTTTAATTCAAGGGATTTCTGTGGGTTTGAAAAAATTGAAAGAATTTTAACGGTTTATAAAGATTTGAAATCCCCAAGTTCTGGAGAACTTTATAGGATATAAATTAAATTGGATTTCAGAGGATTTCTGCGGATTTCAAAAAGTTTTCAAGGATTTCCAAAGATTTCAAGGCATTTAACGATTTATTTTTTTGAAGAACTTTAATGAACCATATTTTATTTAATTTTTATTAACGGGATTTCAAATAATTCATACTCATTTTGATGGATTTTTACGGTTTCTAAAGATTTCAAGGGATTTTAAGGGAATACAACGTATTTTGTAGAATTTCCAAAGAATTCAAGGGATATTAACGTTTTTTTTTTAAATAAATTTAATAAAGAATTTTCACTTACATTATATTCCCGGGATTTCAAATGATTTTTACTTATTTTAATGAATTTTTACGATTTCAAGAGATTTTAAGGAATTAAAACGAATTTTGTGATATAAATTTAAAAAAAATATATTAATTTTAAAACCAAAAGGACAAACTTTCTGTTCAAACAGACGAATCTTCAACAAAATTTGTAATTTTCTACCAACAAAGATGAATTTTCAACCATATAGTCGAATTTTCAAGCAAATATTCGAATTTTCGACCAAAAAAACATTCAACTTTAACGAAAAACATTTTAATTTTCAACAAGAAGATGAATTCACAACGAAAAATATAATATTTCAACAATAAAATTTTTAATTAAATTAAAATTATTTTTAAATTAAAAATTCAATTAAAATTTCAACAATAAAAAATATTTTCAACAAAATAGTTGATATTTCAACGAAAGATTTACATTTTTAATTGAAAAAAAAAACGAATTCTCAACCGAGAAGATTATTTTTCTACCAAAAAAGACAAATTTTCAACAAAATATACGAATTTACAAACAAATACTTGAATTTTCAAACCAAAAAGAAAAAAATTCAACCAACAATGGAAAAGATTCAATTTTAAGTAAAAAACCTTGAATTTCACAAAAAAAAAATGAATTTTCAACAAAATAGTCGAACTTTCAACGAAATATATGAATTTTCAACTAAAATAATGAATCTGCAATAAAAAGAAATAAATTTTTAACAAAATAATTCAACTTTTAACGAAAAAAGACCAATTCTCAAGAAAAAACACGAATTTTCTACAAAACAGTTGAATTTTCATCCAGAAATTATTAATTTTATGACAAAAAGACGAATTTTCAACAAAATAGTTTAATTTTCAGCCAAAGAGATAAATTTTTAACTAAAATAATGAATCTTCAAGCAAAAAAAGAAATTAATATTTAACAAAGTAATTCAGCTGTCAACCCAAAATTGAAATTAAAAAAAAAGCGAATTTTCAACCATAAAGATTTTTCAGTGAAGAAACAAGCAAAGTTCACCCGAATTGTTGAACATTCAAACCAAAAAACGAATTGTCTGCAAAAAAAGTCGAATTTTCAACCCGAAAGTATAAATATTCAACAGAAAAGTTAATTTTCAATCAAACAGTTAAATTTTCAATCAAAAAGAGGAAATTTCAGCCAAGAAGATTAGTATTCCACCAAAAAAGACGAATTTTCAACTAAAAAAGATAAATTTTTAACCAAAAATGGAAAAATTACATTTTCAGATGAAAAAATTCTTTTCAAAAAGAAAAATGAATTTTCAACCAAGGAGATGAACTTTCAGCTAAAGTAATGAATCTTCAACCAAAAAGACGAATTTTTAACAAACAAAGATTTTTCAATCAAGAAAGAAAAAAATAGTTGATCCGAACTTTTGAATTCATAAAAAAAAAGAGTTTTCAACAAAGTAGTTAAACTTTCAACAAACTAGATCAATTTTCTACTAGAATAATGAATTTCGAACTGGAATGGTTAAATTTTTATTAAAAAAAATTAATTTTTAACAAAAAAAGAGGAATTTTTAACTAAAATGATGAATCTTTAAAAAAAAAAAGATTTTTGAACAAAGCGGTTCAAATTGCAACCAAGTAATTTAATTCTCAACTAAAAATAAAATGATTATGTAAACAGTTACATTTTTAAGCAAAAAGAGAATGTTTCAGCCAAGAAGATTAGTTTTCTACCAAAAAAAGACAAATTTTCAAATAAAAAAGATAAATTTTTAAACCAAAAATGTAAAAGTTACATTTTCAGTTGAAAAAATTATTTTTCAAAAAGAAAAGTGAATTTTCAATCAAGGAGATGAACTTTCAACTAAAATAAAGAATCTTCAACCAAAAAGACGAATTTTTTACAAATAAAGATTTTTCAATGAAGAAACAAAAAAAAGTTGATCCGAACTTTTAAATTCAGAAAAAAAAGAGTTTTCAACAAAGTACTTAAACTTTCAACAAACTAAATGAATTTTTAACTAGAATGGTTACATTTTTAGTTAAAAAATTTAATTTTTAACAACAAAAATGAATTTTTAATCAAAGATGAATGTTTAACTAAAATGATGAATCGTTAACAAAAAAAATAATTTTTGAACAAAGTGGTTCAAATTGTAACCAATGAATTGAATTCTCAACTAAAAATAAATATGTAAACATTTTTAAGCAAAAAGAGGAAATTTCAGCCAAGAAAATTAGTTTTCTAATACAAAAAAAGACGAATTTTCAACTGAACTTTTGAATTCATGAAAAAAAAGAGTTTTCAACAAAGTAGTTAAACTTTTAACAAACTAAATGAATTTTTAACTAAAATGGTTAAATTTTTAGTTAAAAAATTTAATTTTTAACAACAAAAAAAAGGAATTTTCAATCAAAGATGAATGTTTAACTAAAATGATGAATCTTTAACAAACAAAAAAATTATTTTTGAACAAAGTGGTTCAACCTGCAACTAAGTAATTGCATTTTCAACTAAAAAATATGAATTCTCAACAAATGATATAATAGTAGATATTTCAACCAAAAAAAGATATTAATTTTAAACAAAAAATAGTTTAATTCAACTCAAAAACGCGAATTTCCAGACAAAATATTTTTATCCTCCACCAAAACTGACTCTTTTTAAGCCAAACAGTTCAATTAAAAAAAAAAATGTCCACCAAAAGATATGAATTTTTAAACCAAAAAGAAGAATTTTCACCAGAATAGTTGAATTTTTAACCAAAAAGGATTACTTTTTACCGAAATTGTTGAATTTTGAAAAGTTAGTTGTTGAATTTTCATAGAAATAATAAAATTTGTAACTAAAAATATAATCTTCAGGAGGGAGCAACTAAAAAAAAAAAAGAATAGAAATGCAAAGAAAATAAAATACTATATTTTAGAAAGAGAATAATACAATTTCAAATTAAAATTAAAAACTTGAAATTTATTTTCCTTGAGTGTTATTTAAAATATCTGTTATAGAAATTTCCGGACTTTTTAAAGATTTGTTTTTTTTCAAATTCCCTGACTTTCCCAGGCGAATAAAATACCCTGACTTTTCTCTGATTTCCAGGCTTTTCCGTTATACTTTCTCTACTTTTTACATTAATTCGTTTAATATTTTTTTATTTCATTTTCCTCTAATATTTTTGTCATAAAAGACTTATATGAATCAGCTCAAAGAAACTTTAACACATAACAGTAAATGCCTTGAAAATTTTTCTATCTCAAATAGAAGTACAATAAGGTTGGAAAATATCTCAATTAACAGAAGAAGAGAAAAGAAATTGTGGATAAATTACAGTGGCAAGTCGTGTTCATCTTTTTCATCTCCGGGCACACCATAGTTTCCAATTAGTGGATATGTAAGTACCAAAATTTGGGCATGGTACGATGGATCTGTCAGGGACTCAGGATACCCCACCATCCCAGTCTGAAAAACTAAATCAAGCCAAATTTTATATTATTTCAAGTTTCAGTTGAATACCCTGGTGGAAAAAAATTTTACAAGAAAGTACATTTCTCCAACTGTAATTTTTTGTTAAAATTTGTACTTTTTTGTAAAAAAATGTACAACATTTAACAATAAAATACAGTTAAATACAAATAGATAATTTTTTTCTTGTATTTTTTTGTAGAAAAGTAAAAAATTCACAATAAAGTATAAGTTTCTAAAATTCAAAAATTTTTATAACTTTTTAATAATATTTTTTTTTTACTTTGCTGTAAGAATCTACAAGGTATTACAGAAAACTATAGGATTTCAATTTTTTTATTTAGGTGTTTGACGTCATAGAAACACTTTTAATTTTACGTAAATTATTGTAGAAAATTACAACAAAATATAAATTTTTACAAACTATGTGTAATATATAAGTTTCTAAAAGAAACTAACATTTAAAAAAAATAGTACACTTTAGCTAAGAATTTTTACTATTAGAATAAATCACATTGAACTGTAGTTCCATTATTGAATATTGAACAATAAATGTTCCATTGAAACTTTATAATTTTATTTTATTTTATATTTTAATTTAAAAATAATTTTGAATTAATGGATTCATAATTAAACGCTCTTATTCAATTCCAAATCCTATTCAAATATTGTTTAAATCTAAAATATTACATTTTTTTCCATTTAATTTTAAATTTTTAAATTAAAAATGACATTTTTTTAAATATTTAGTAATATCTTACTTTTTTGTTTGAAATGAGTAATTATAAGTCAAATATTATAAATTAAACAATTTTAAACTGAACTGTTTAAAATATAAAGCCTTGAATCGTTAATATTTCAGAGTGTTATATTTTCTACAAAACCGAAATTATTAATTTTATAACAAAAAGACGAATTTTCAACCAAATAGTTTAATTTTCAACCAAAGAGATAAATTTCCAAATAAAATAATGGATCTTCTAAACGTTACAATTTTAATTCCTCTATTCAACAAATTTTTAATAAATGTAAGTGAAACTTATCAATTTTGATGCATAAATAACAATTGAACAATTATCAATTTAGAAAAAATGTGTCTATTTCAAGAGAAATTTACAAGCTTTGAAAAAATCCAAACTTAATTAAAACTGGAAAAAATTTTGAAAAATAAAAAACTAAATTCAGATTTTTGAAAGATTCGAAACAAAATTGTGAAGCTTTTCAACGATCTTTAAAGGTTTCAAGACAATAAAAAAATTCTTATTTCTGCTGGGAAACTAAAAAATGATTTTTTATTTAAAAAAAAAATTAATTTTAAAAGAATATGTAAAAAGATTTAAAATAAAAAATTTGTATGAACAAATGACAATTAAACAGTTATTAATTTGGAAAATAATAGAGCAAATTTAAAATACATTTGGAAGTTTTGAAAAGATTCCAAAATAATTTAAAACGTGTAAAGATTTCAAAACACTTAATCCACAATGTAGATTTTTGCAGATTTTGAACACAAAATTTAATAAGCTTTTTAAGCAATTTAAAAGGTTTTAAATGGATAAAAAATTTGTATCAAAATCCCTAGAAAAAACTAACGATAATTTTTTTGTTAAAAAAAAAATATTTAATAAGATTTCTAAAATTGTCAAAAAATAATCTGGATGATTCTAAGGTAGTTTTTTTTTACTTTTGCAGGATTTAAAAAAAATTGTAGGAAAAACTCGAGTTCCAAGGCAATGAAATTATTATTAGATAAGGAGGAATTACGAAAAATTCAAAGGATTTAAAAAATTATAAAATATTTTAAGCTATTTTGAAAGATTCCAAAGAATTTCATGAAATCCAAAGATTTCAAAGAATTTCACAAAATTTAATTTCCAAACTACAATGATAAATTATAAATCAAATTGTCGAATTTTCAAAAAAAAATTAAGATTAAATTTCGACCAATAAAAGTTGCAATGTCAAATAAATAATATAAATTTTTGAAAGTTAAATTTACAAAAAAAAAAGATCTTCAACAAAATACTGGAATTTTCTACCTACAAAGATGAATTTCCAACCATATAGTCGAATTTTCAAGGAAATATTCAAATTTTCGACCAAAAAACATTCAACTTTAACGAAAAACATTTTAACTTTCAACAAGAAGATGAATTCTTAACAAAAAATATAATATTCAAAATTCCAACAAAAAAAAACGTATTTTCAACAAAATAGTCGACCTTTCAACGAAATAGATTAATTTTAAACTAAAATGATGAATCTGCAAAAAAAATCTAACAAAGTAGTTCAACTTTTAACGAAAAAATATCACTTTTCAGCAAATAACATGAATTTTCCACAAAATAGTTGAATTTCCATCCCGAAATTATTAATTTTATAACAAAAAGACGAATTTCCAACAAAATAGTTTAATTTTCAATCAAAGAGATAAATTTTCAATTAAAATAATGGATCTTCAAAATGTTACAATTTTAATTGTTCTACTTAACAAATTTTTAATAAATTTAAGTGAAATTAATGAATTTTGATGCATAAATAACAGTTGAATAATTATCAATTTAGAATAAATTTGTGTTATTTCAAGAGATATTTGCAAGCTTTGAGAAAATATAAACTTAATTAAAACTTAAATGAAAGACTAAATTTAGATTTTTGAAGGTATCGTAATAAAATTTTGAAGCTTTTCGAGGATCTTAAAAGGTCTTAAAATCTTGAAAGGAAATAAAAAAAATCTTAAGTTTGCTGGGAAAATTTAAAATGATTTTTTTATTTTGAAAAAATAATTTTAAGAGAATATTTAAAATCATTTGAAAACAATTTTTATTAATAAATGATATTTGAACAGTTATTAATTTGGAAAATAATCGAGCAAGTTTGAAATATATTTAAAAGTTTTGAAAAGATTCCAAAATAATGTAAAACGTGAAAAGATTTCAAAACATTTAATACACAATGTAGATTTTTGAAGATTTCGAACACAAGATTTATCATCTTTTTATGCAATTTAAAAGGTTTTGAATGAATAAAAAATGTATATCAAAATTCATAAAAAAAACTAACAATGTTTTTTGTTTGAAAAATTAATTTAAAAAGAATAAATAAGATTTCCAAAATTGTCAAAAAGAATCTGGATGATTTTAAGGTAGGTTTTTTTACTTTTGCAGGGTTTAGAAAAGATTGTAGGAAAAATTCGACTTCCAAGATAATAATATTATTATTAGACTCCTGGAGATTTTCTAAACTATTTTTTTTAAAAATACAATTTTCAGGAGAATATTTAAAAAGATTAAAAAAAGATGTTAATGTATAAGATAGCTTAAAATTGCTTAAAATAATATAATTTTGAAAATTTATAAATTAAATGTATAGAAGTTAAAATTTTGCAGTTTAGAAGCTTTTAATTTTAAAAATTTCAATTAAAAAGTATTAAAAGCTTTCATTTTATACGCGTAAATTACTGAACGTTTGAATTAACATTTTTTTAAGCTTTAATTTTAAAAGATTAAAATTCAGAAGTATGTATTTCACATTGAGTGTCTTAATTTGCAATTCAGTTTTTATAACTTCAAGTGAAAATTTTTTTTATCTTCAACCGTTCGAAACTTTCAATTTCAATGACAAAATACAAACAATTTTGGTTATAATTTATTGTATTTATTTATAGATTCCTGTAAAAATAGTATTAGTTTTCTCTACTTTTTTGTAAAAATTTTTCCACCAGGGCAGAAACTATCTGAATATAAAGATTGAAAATCATAATTAAAAATAAATATAACGGGCAGGTACCTATAAATTTGTTTATCCATTAATAAATTTTCTAATGGTAATTTATTTACTTGATATTTTTTAAACAAATAGGGATCACAGCACATAGGGAGCTCAAGAAAGGGGAAATAGGGAGGTTTTCTCACGAAAAAGGGGAAAATATTGGAAAGATTAAACATTTATTTTCAGATGTCGAAAAGAACAATCATTCTTTAGTAAGAAATGTTACATTTTGAAATAATTTTCAGTGATTTTTCAATGATTTCTGCCATTAAAGATTTATTTTTAAAAATTGGATGTACTTAGAACGTTGGAAATCCATCCAGAGTAATATAAAAAAGTCAGAGAAAAAATAAAATTAGTTAAATACAAACTTTTGATATGTTTGACATCCTTCTCATGAATATTTCTCTCCAAGATTTGTCATTTCATCCTAACTACATATAACTTTTTTTTTATTTTCAGGAAAAATCCGAATCAATATTCAAAATTTAATTAAAATTTGAAGATTTAAAAAAAAATTAGAGACTTTTTAAGAATTTTGAAAGGTTTCAAGGGAATAAAAAGTTGTTTTAAGATTTCTGAGAAAATATAAATAAATTTTTAGCTTTTAAATAAAATTTTAAGAGAAAATTGAAAAAGATTTCAAAACATTCTACATGATTTCCTAAATTTTCAAAAAAGAATAGATATAGAAGATTAGTTTTTTTTGGAAGTTCGTATGTGTTTAAAATAAAATGACGATTTTTAAAGATTTCGAAAAAAAAATTTAGAAACGTTTCAAGCGAACGAGATTTGTTTCTAAATATTCCTAGATTTTTTTGTTGTAAAAATAATTCTTAGAGAATATTTTTCTAAATATTTCAAAACTTTTCCAATGATTTCCTAAAATTTCGGAGAGGAGTGTGGAACATTTCTTAATTTAAAAAAAAATTTTTTTTTGAATTTCAGGAAAAACTCGAATCATTTTAAAAGATACTTAATAGGCGTAGAAGTTTTAAAAAATATCCCCAAATAATTTTAAAATGAGAGGTTTCAAAAAATTGTAAACAAAATGTAGAGTCTTAAATATATCGAAAAAAATATTTAAACTTTTTAAGAATTTTGAAAGATTTCAGGAGAATAAAAAAATTGTCATAAGATTTCTGGGAAAATATAAAATGATTTTTTATTCTGAAAATAAATTTTAAAAGAAGATTGAAAAAGAATTCGAAACATTTAAAATTATTGTCTACAATTTCAAAAATGAATATAGGAGATTGAAAAAAATAATAATTTTAAAGTTGGTTTAAGTTTAAAACAAAGTGTTCATTTTTGAAAAATTCGGAAAATAAGGTAGAAACCATTTAAGAAATTTGAAAGATTTAAAGAGAATGAAAGAATTTTCTGAAGATTCCTAGGAAAATTTAAAATTTTTTTTTTGTTGTAAAATTAATTTTAAGAAAATATTTTTTTTCAAGATTTAAAAACATTTGAAATGGTTTCTTAAAATTTCGTCGAGAAGTGTAATTGTTAAAAATATTCCGAAGGTTCAGAAGCTTATGAAGGATTCTTAAAAAAATAAGGAAAAATTCGAATCTTAAAAACATATTTTTATGGTTTAGAACTTTTGAAAATATTTCAGAATAATTTAAGACTTTTAAAAATTGCGAATAAAATTTTTAATTTAGTTTCTTGAAAATTAGATTAATTAAAAAAATAGAAGCTTTTTAGGAATTTTAAAAGTATCGAAAGAATAAAAATTTTCTTAAGATTCTTAGGAAAATGTTTAACAATTTTTTATTTTCAAAAATAAGTTTTGATGAAGAAAAAATTAGGTATTTAACTTTGTACATTCCAACTAAAATTGTTAATCTTCTAATACTTATTTAAAAAGTTCAACCTGCTTTAAAATGTTTCATCTTCAAATTTTTTTAAAGAGTATTTATTTTTAAAGGTCAGCACTTGAAACGTGTACCTTATTTATTCAATAATGGTAAAAATTTCAAATATCGTATATTTAAAGAGAAAAGGGGAAGTTTTTTTGAGAATAGGGGAAAAAAGGGGAAACTAAGAAAAAAAGGGAAAGACCACCACTAGGGTGGTCCAAAAATACATTGGAAAATTTTATTTTTTTTATTTTTATCGGGACATCCCCCAAATTTGTTCGAATCCACCCAAAAATAAATCTTTTTTTTTTGTTTTGAAAAAAAACGATATTCAGGGGTGGCGCAAGCCCCATGAAGTTTAATATGTATTTCCCATAAGAAAAAAAGACGTTTTTGTAAATCTTATTCAGAATCCCCAATATTATCTCAATCGAGTTGTAACTCAACACTTCTCTTCAAAATTAGCCGTAGAATACGAATAAAATATCACTTTTCAAAAACCAACACCATAAGTCTGTTTTATAGGGTCCCAAAGAAACCCCATAAGTGAACAAATGGGTTTTGCGAGTTTTTGGCGCTAATGATAATTTTTTTGCGGTTTTTTTTAATGCGAATTGTTTCTAATACATGAAATATGACTTTATACTGAAAATGAGGTATTTTAATGAATTGTTTAAACAGTTTATTATTGTTTTTAGCAATTTTCTCACAGAATGGAGTTAGAAAGACACGGTTTTCTCACCAATTTTCCATTTGTTGTCCATTTTTTGATTACATGGAAGTGATAGTTCATCAATGTTAACAATAGTGATTGTTTAAACAATTTATTATAATTATTAATAATATTTTATTTGAATAATGCTAGAAGTATGGGGATTTTTTTTAATTTCTGAATTTTTGTCCAATTTTCATTTGGAGTGAAGTGATAATGAATTAAAGTTACCAAAATAATTGTTTAAACAATTTGAAATCATTGTTGATAATATTCTCTTCGCTTAATCGGTAGAATGTTACGATTTTTTCTGAAATTTTCAACTGTTTTTTTTATTAGGCGTGACTTGATAATTAATTAGATTTAGCAAAAATAATTGTTTAAACAAATTATTATTGTTTATGACCTTTCTGTCCTTTTTTCACTTAGTGAGGTAATAATTAATTAAAGTTAACAGAAAAGTTGTTTAAACAATTTAATATTGTTTATAACTATCTTTTCTCAGATAAGTGCTAGAAAGTGGCGGTTATTTCTAAAATCTTTCACTTTGCATCGCCTTTTTATTTATGAACAAGTAATAAGTCAACCACAACAAAAATGATTTTCCGAAAGGTATTGTTGTTTTAAGTGAATTATTTTTGCTCTTTTCCGAATGCTTAAGAAAATTAATTTAAAGAAAAAAAGCCATTTTACACAAGCGGCAGAAACAACAAATTTTAAATATCTGTTTTATTTCAGAAAAATATATATTCACGAAAACGAAAAAGATTATTTGAAATATAGTTTTCTCTAATGTTTATTTATTAAATGTTAGCAATTAAGCAGGCGAAATAAAGTGAAAGATTTGAGAAAAAAACGCCACTTTCTAGCACTTATATAAGAAAAGATAGTTATAAACAATATGAAATTGTTTGAACTTTTTTTTTGTTAACTTTATTTAATTATTACCTCACGAAGTGAAAAAAGGACAGAAAGGTAAAATTGGCAAAAACCGCAAATATCAGGCGCAATCGATATAGATGAAGATAGTCATAAACAATAATAATTTGTTTATACAATCATTTTTGCTTAATCTGATTAATTATTAAGTTAGGCCTAATGAAAAATAAACAAACAGTTGAAAATGTCAGAAAAAACCACAACATTCTACCAATTAAGCAAATAGTATATTATTAACAATGATAATAAATTGTTTAAACAATTATTTTGTTAACTTAAATTCATTATTACATCACTCCAAATGAAAATTAAACAAAAAGCCAGAAATTAAAAAAGAAACCGCATCTTTCTAGCATTATTCAATTATAATATTATTAATAAGTGTAATAAATTGTTTAAACAATTATTTTGTTAACTTGAATTCATTATTACTTCACTCCGAATGAAAAGTGGACAAAAAAACAGAAATTAAAAAAAAAACTGCATCTTTTCAGCATTATTCAAATATCATATTATTAATAATTATAATAAATTGTTTAAACAATCACTATTGTTAACAATAATGAACTCTCACTTCCCTCTAATTTTCAAATTGGACAAAAAATGGAAAATTTGTGAAAAAACCGCGTCTTTCTAACTCCATTCTGTGAGAAAATTGCTAAAAACAATAATAAATTGTTTAAACAATTCATGAAAATATCTAGTTTTCAGTATAAAGTAATATTCTATGTATTAGAAACAATTCGGATTAAAAAAATCGCAAAAAAAATCATAATTAGCGCCAAAAACTCGCAAAACCCATTTGTTCACTTATGGGGTTTCTTTGGGACCCTATAAAACAGACTTATGGTGTTGGTTTTTGAAAAGTGATATTTTATTCGTATTCTACGGCTAATTTTGAAGAGAAGTGTTGAGTTACAACTCGATTGAGATAATATTGGGGATTCTGAATAAGATTTACAAAAACGTCTTTTTTTCTTATGGGAAATACATGTTAAACTTCATGGGGCTTGCGCCACCCCTAAATATCATTTTTTTCAAAACAAAAAAAATGGATTTATTTTGGGGTGGATTCGAACAAATTTGGGGGATGTCCCCATAAAAATTAAAAAAAAAATTTTTGGACCACCCTACTGTGCACCCTGATCAAATAAAAAATTAAATTAACAAAATATAAGTATTATAATAAAATAAAGGATTCTGAATCTGGATTCAAGTCTGTTGGAATGGTAAAAAAAAATGTCGAAATTTGCGAAGTACTCAAATTTCGTCCTTGTTATGTAGTTACAAAAAAAATGGTATGGTATAATTTGTTCGCTAAAATTTATAACCTCAAAATAGGTTATGTACGGCTGGAAATTAACTCGAAATTAAAGCGATTACTTATAATCGCTTTAATTCGAGAAATATTCATATACTTATAGGTATATAATTCTTTTTTCTTTTTTTTTAGGTGACCTGGTCCATAACGTACACAATTTTTATTTAAAAGCATATATTTTCCGAAAAAGGTGGCAAAAAGTGCTCATATTTTGCAAAATGACTCGAAACTAATAAAAGTTTAACCAATTTCAAAGCTATTGGAAAATCTTGGATTTTACTCTATAAATCCTTAATAATGATTAACTTGGATCCGCTCCAAGCGCCGGTTACCACGTGTTATCGCCAAGCATATTATAGATAAATAAACAAAAAATAACTCACCAATTTCTCCATCGACTGGTTTTTTGGCGCCGAAACTCCTTCCGGAAAAAACTTTGCCATTTTGCAAAATGAGGTGACAATTCTCACCTTCCATAATTATTTTGTTTTATCCGAGTGAGCTGATCTGATTGTAGAAACGAAAAGCGAATCTTGAAGTTTATCGCAAAATCCCGGATGCCGGCTATACTCAAGGTTACACTGCACAAGCCACAACACAACACTGCGAATGGACAACTGGTTCTGATTGGAGAGGAGATCCCTTGACCTTTCGAGCAGAACAGTACTGTAGTTAGAAATTCTCTTAGAGGTACCTATGCAATCCTATAGATGAAAACTCGTAATTTCATGGAGGAAGAATTTCTGTTAGCTATAGTAAGTCATAGGGTGACCTCTATATTTAAAAATTAAAAATATAACAGAATTAAAAAAGTAGATTTCTCATTTTATCGATCGCCGATAAGTATTTCAATTTATTTATTTCTACTATTACTTTCAATGTGAGTTGTTATTAAATTTTTCCTACATTTTTAATCCAGGCGCAGATGTTCTTTATCAGGATACATGCGCGTTATATTCTCGCCGATATTATTGTATGTATACTATTCCTTCGTGACTATAGTCTACTCGATGAGATTAGATGAATGACGATATAGTCTCAGACGCTACTGCAGTGATGTATTATAATGCTTCGAAAAATATAAAGTGAGAAATAATTGAATTTTTTAATGAAAGTTATAATTTCATGGTTCTTATTTTCTGAACTGATTGATTAATTATTTTTTTGAATTAATTTTGAAGCTTACTATTGAATTAAAGGTATAGAAATTCAATTTTTAAACAAGAAATATATATATATATATATATATATATATATATATATATATATATAATGTGGAAACCACAAGAATGTTTCAATGAAACTAATTGTTTAATGCTGTTTACATTGTGAACTGATTAATTAATTATTAACTGATTCTATTGAAACTTACATTTTCTGGAATTAGTTTAAAAGGTTTTTGATACTTCAAATTGTCAGAAATGAGAGCTCGAATTTGAAAAAAATATATAAAGTAAACATTATTCAAATGTTTCAATGAAAAATATAGATTGATGCTTTAATGAATATCTCAAATCAATTTTACAAATTATATAATAAATACTATGTTCAAATTTCTTCGAAAATTAGTATAAAAAGTTATTAATCATTCAAATTTTGAGAAATGAAATTTCATGTTTAAAAAATATAAAGTAAAAATTATTTGAATGTTTCAATGGAAATAATAGTTGCATGCTTTTTATGCTGTCAACAGTTTAATTAATTTTCGGTTTATTATTTTGTTTAAAATTTTAAATTAAATAAAGATTTTATTTGATTTTTTTTTCAATATCAGTAACATCAATTGATTATTTACACGAAGGTTATGTAATTGAATATTTGTTATTATTTTTGTAGTAAAGGTTTACTTTTTCTTTAAAATACCTTTATTGCAATTATATAATCTTTTCAAATACTTGTGACGTTGTGAAATGGCTCTATCTGAATTCAATTTTCAAGATTATATGTAGATATATTTTATTTTTATTTTTTAATTTGTTTAAAAGGTTAGTAATGAATTGAATGTATAGAAATGAAATTTGAAATTTAAAGGAGAATATAATGTAAAAATTATTTGAATATTTCAATGAAAATAATGGTTTCATTCTTTTTATGTTTCAAACAGTTCAATTAAATAATGGTTGATTAATTTAGTTAAAAACTTTAAATTAAATAAAGAGTGAATTTAATTTTTTTCAATTATATAACATACATTGCTTATTTACTTATAGGTTATGTAATTGAATATTGGTTATTAGTTTCATAATAAAAGTTTACTTTTTCTTGAAAACACCTTTATTGCAATTATATAATCTTTCCAAACACTTGTGACGTTGTGAAATAACTCTATCTGAGTTCAATTTTCAAGATTATATGTACATATATTTTATTTTTATTTTTTAATTAGTTTAAAATATTACTAATGAACTGAATGTATAGAAGTGAAATTTAAAATTTAAAGGAAAATGTAATGTAAAAATTATTTAAATGTTTTAATGAAAATAATTGTGTAATGCTTTTTAGGTTTTAAACTGATTAATTAATTATTAACTGATTCTATTAAAACTTACATTTTTATGGAATTAGTTTGAAAGGTTATTAATAATTTAAGTTGTCAGAAATGAGATTTCAAATTTGAAAAAAAAATATATATATTTATATATATATATATATATATATATAAATAAAGTAAAAATTATTTAATGTTAATGCTAATGTTAATGTTAACGTTTAAGGTTAATGCTTAAATGAGTATCTGAATTTAATGTTAAAAATTATAGCAGAATAATATGTTTAATTTTTTTTTTTAATTAGTATAAAAAGTTATTAATAATTCCAATTTTCAGAAATGAAATTTCATTTTTTTAAATATAAAGTAAAAATTATTTGAATATATTTTAATAAAAATAATGGTTTCATTCTTTTTATGATGTAAACAGTTTGAGCTATTTTTTTCAATTAAATTTGTTGAAAACTTTAAATTAAATAAAGATTGAATTTGATTTTGTTTTCAATTATGTAGCAGAAATTGATTATTTACTTGAAGGTTATGTAATTGGATATTGGTTATTATTTTTATAATAAAAGTTTACTTTTTCTTCAAAATACCTCCATTGCAATTATATAATCTTTTCAAACGCTTGTGACGTTGTGAAATGACTGTATATGAATTAAATTTTCAAAATGATATGAACATATATATTTAACAAATTTTTCAAATTATTTTTAAAGCTTACTGTTGAATTAAAGGTAAAGAAATGCAATTTTAAACAAAAAACATATATGTAAAATGTGAAAATTACTTGAATGTTTCAATGAAACTAATTGCTTAATGCTTTTTACATTGTGAAATCATTAATTAATTATTAACTGATTCTATTGAAACATAAATTTTCTGATATGAAATTTCATGTTTAAAAAATATAAAGTAAAAATTATTTGAATGATTCAATTGAAATAATAGTTTGATGCTTTTTATGTTGTAAACAGTTTAATTAATTGTTGGTCGATTAATTTTGTCAAAAACTTCAAATTTCAAAGGAATTGAATTAAAAATTGTTTTCTTTATTTAAGTAACATAAATTGATTATTTACACGAAGGTTATGTAATTGAATATTGGTTATTACTTTTATAATGCAAGTTTAATTTTTTTTAAATACCTTTATTGCAATTATATAATCTTTTCAAATACTTGTGACGTTGTGAAATAACTCTATCTGAATTCAATTTTCAAGATTATACATATGTACGTTTTTTTTTAATTAGTTTAAAAGGTTAGTAATGAATTGAATGTACAGAAATGAAATTTCAAATTTAATGGAGAAGATAATCTACAAATAATTTGAATGTTTCAATGAAAATAATTGTGTAACGCTTTTCATGTTATGAACTGGTTAATTAATTATAATTTGATTCAATTGAAACTTATATTTTCTGTAATTAGTTTCGAAAGTTATTAATAAGTCAAATATTCAGAAATGAAAGTTCAAATTAAAGGAAATATATCAAGTAAAAATTATGTGAATATTTTAATGAAAGTTATAGTTTAAAGCTTCTTATTTTTTGAACTGATGAGTTGTGTGATCAAAAAAAGGAGGAGGAAAATAAAAGGTTTGAAGAAGAAGCGGAGACTGGGATGGATGAAGAGGTTTGGAAGGTTGTAAATAAAGAGAGAAGAAGAAGGAAAAGAGTAAACCAGGATATTGAGATGATATAATGGAAAAATATTTAATGGAATTACTAGGAGGGGTAGAAAGGAAAGTTAGGAAAGTTAGGAAAGGAGGAAAATATGGTAGGGAAACAGATGAGGAGGACATTACAAGGGAGGAAATAGTCAAGGTATTAGGGATGATGAAGGATGGAAAGGCACCTGGTATAGATGATATTCCAAATGAAGTAAGGAAATATGGTTGGACAGAATTAAAGGAATGGGCATGGATAATGGGCAATAGAGTATGGAGAGGAGAGGGGTGGTCAGAGTTATGGGAAGAAGGAGAAGTTATACCAATAGAGAAGACAGGCAAATAGGAGGAGGTTAATGATTAGAGAGGAGTGACATTAATGCCAACACTATATAAAGTATATGTGGCTGTTTTATCGAAAGGTCAAAAGAAGAAGTTGTGGAGAAAAAGATAGACCCACCCAATCAGACAGGAATTTGAAAAGGGATGGGAGTGATCGAAGATATATATGTTCTGCACTATTTAGTAAATAAGAGAATTAAAAGCGAGAAAGGGGCAATGATAGCAATGTTTGTGGACCTAACGGCGGCGTTTGACTCATTAGACCGTGCTGAGATAGAAAAAATTATGGTGAAAAAGGGGATACGAGAGGGATTAACAAAGAGAGTATCGGAAATTTTTAGAGAGACAAAATGCAAGGTAAAAGTAGGAGAGCAAGTGGGAGATAGTTTCTGGTTGGTGATAGGAGTAAGGCAAGGATGTCCTCTGAGCCCACTTTTATAGATAAACGTTTATTTTTCAGCCTGCTGGCCTTAAAAAATTGACTTGCTTACACATCCATTTTTTACAGAATTTTCTTAAAACTAACCCTTAAAAAACTAACATCCTTCCATTCCTTATCTCTAAGCCGCACGCTCGTATCGCCTTGCCTTCCTCGCTTCGCCTCGCTCGCATATCCCTACTTTTTCGCATTGCCTCGCTTGCCAACCTCTGTTATCGCTCTAATACCTACTACTTATCTACTATTTACAATATTTACATGTTACTTATATCTACTTTCTCTCCTATTTACAATCTTTCCTTCTCCACTCCTCTTCCTCCTTCCTTCTCTTCATCACCATCTTACCCAACACTCCCTTCACCCATGCTACTGCCCTTTTTTCCCCCTTTTCATGCAACAATACCTCCATGCTTATCTCACTTCTTTCTACCTCCACGCACTCCTCCAACCAGTGCTCCACTCTTGCATCCCCCTTTCCACACAGTTCACACATCCTCTTCTCTCGCGAGAGCCAGAACCTATTGAAGCCCTCCATGCACCCACACCTCATCCTCGCTATAAGCTCCTGACTTCCTTTCTCTCCTTTCTCACATAAATATTGCGCTCTTGCACTTGGCATAATCCACACATAGTTCCCGTTGAATCTTGACTCTCTTATTCTCTCTTCCCCTTCTGTCTTCTCTCTCTCCATGCCGTTTTGCTTAACCACGTCATAAACCTTCCTTCCTTCCTCGTGCATCCTTCTCACTTCATCCATCTGCAGTCCATTCATTCTAAAATACCTTTCCCTCTCAGCCTCCATCTTCCCACCCCCTCCCTTGTTCTCCTTTTCCCACCAACACGCCCTAACTAGCCTACTTCCCCCCTCTTCCAAAAATTTCTCCTCATATTTACACGCCCGGCTCCCTGCTAGAATTCCTACACTCGCTCTCCCCGTCTCCCTCCTGACAATATAATTAGGCGTGTTCCTTGCCAACCCCAGGGTCCACTTTACATACCTCTCCTGCGTTCTATTAACCTCTTCACTTTCCTTCCACCCCCACACTTCTACCCCATACAATAGCACACTCATCACTAGTGAATCAAACAATTTCATTCTCCTTCCAAAATCATCTGCGAATAACTTCTTTCCCAACCCCCACACCTGCCTCATCACTACATTTGCCCTCCTCACTCTCTCTTTTATGTGACCATCCACTCCACCATTCCTTCGAAACACGAAGCCCAAGTACACAAACTCTTTCACCTCCTGCACCTCCTTTCCCTTCCACTTCCACTCCCTTCCCTTATCCCTTCCCCCTCCTTTTCTGAACACCATAAGCTTGGACTTTTCCACATTCAGCTCTAACCCCTTTTTATCCAGGTATCTTCTCAACCTCTTAATCATCTCCTTTAAGGCCTCCTCGCTGCTTGCCAGCAACACTATGTCATCTGCATACGCTAGTGACCAAATTCTAACCCCTCCTATCCTGACTCCTCCTACCACCCCGGCCTCCAGCTTACTTTCCATATCCGCAATTAAAATCGCAAAAAGCGTTGGGCTAAGTGGACACCCTTGCCTTAACCCCCTATCCATCCAGAATCCCTCCGAAATCCCCTCCCCTCCTCTTACCTTGTCTTTTGTCTCTTCATATATCTCCCTTACCCTTTCAATTAGGCCCCTCTCTACTCCCCTATCCTCCATCGCCTCCCACAACCTCCCCCTATCCACCGATGGAAACGCGCCTTTGAGATCCACAAAAAACGCGTACACTCTCGCCCCTTTCTTCGCTAATTCTCTATCTACCACGTGCTGCAGCACGTAAATATTGTCGATAGTACTCCTACCCGCCCTAAATCCCGCCTGCGTCTCCGGCAATATTCCTTTCCCCTCAACATCCTTCCGCAGTCTCTCTGCCACCACCATCGCATATACTTTATACGCCGTATTCATTAGCGTAATCCCTCTATAATTTTCCTGCATATCTCTATCCCCTTTCTTATACAGTGGCACTATTAAGCCTTCTCTCCACCCTCCTGGGAATCCCTCACCCCTCCAAACTTTCTTCACTACCTCCTTCAGCCTCTCCCTAACCTCTTGTGTACTAAACAGCCATGCTTCGTTCTCTACCCCATCCAGCCCTGCTGCTTTTGACCTTTTCAACTTCCTTATCTGCTTCTCTATCTCCTCGTCATTCAACTCCTCAGTCTCTGCCTCCCCCGTTCTTCTACTTCCCCCATCCGTCTTCCTTGAATCTGAGCCCTGGAACGATTCTTTAAAAAATTCCCTCCACTCCTCACTCCCTATCTTCTCGCTGACCCCCACCCTGCGCTTCCTAAACCTATTTATTATCTTCCAGACGTCCCCCTCCGTCTTAACATTTGCTAACTCCTCTTCCAGCTCTTTCTCCTTTTCCTGTTCTTTCTTCTTACACATCAATCTAAACCCCTTCCTCGTTTCTACGTACTCCTCCCTTCTCGCATACCCTCTTTCCACTTCTTGTACTTCCTCTTCACCTTCCTTTTCATTTTTTTACATTCCCTATCCCACCATGGCTTCACCATTCCTTTCTTCTTCTTTCTGAATACCTTCTTTTGCACACACCCTTTCACGTTCTCTTTCAGATCCTCCCATATCTCTTCCACAGACTCCCCTCCAAAGCGTACCTTTCCTAGCCGCTCCTGATACTTCTCTATCGCCTCCCTCGTCCAGGTCACCCTCTCCCCTATCGAGACTTCTTCCCCGCCTTGTCTTCCTCCACCCTCACCTCTTATCCACAGACTTAATGGCTGATGGTCTGATTCCACCCTCCCCTCTACTGCGAATTTTTCCGTCTCCTCCCATCCTTGCATATTCATTACCACGTAGTCTATCACCGATACCCCCACCTTACTTACATACGTGTATTCTCCCTCTTCGTCCCCATTAGCCATACCATTCGCCACTGCCCACCCTCTATGCTCCATCCAGTCCCTTAGAATCTCTCCCTCCTTATTTATTATCCTATCCTTCGAATTCCTTTTGAAGCTCTCCCCTTCCCTGTAAAGGCCCCCTTCCCTTCCCATCCTCGCATTAAAATCCCCACCCAGTATCACCATACCCTCCTCTCTTTCGCCTAGCAATTCTTCCACCCTTTCTTTAATTCTTTCCATCCCATCCTTATTATACACTGTCACAAACTTACACGGTATCCCTCCTATTTTTACTTCCCTCATTTGCACTCCCTCCCTCTCTTTCTCTCCATGAACTTCTTCCTCTAATCCATCTCTAACCCCCGTTATAATTCCCCCACTAGCCCTTCCTTTTTTCTTCACTCTGACCGCCTCCTGGAGTCTCCACTTGTACCCCCTTGGCAGTTTTGGCTCTATTCTGTCCCATTCCTTTCTTTCTACCCACGTCTCAACCAGTCCCACAACATCAAATTCTTGTACATACCTCCAGAACTCCTCATCCTTCTTCCTTATCCCTGCTACGTTCCAATACAACACCTTCAATCCTCCTCTATCCTGCATTACCCCCACCCCCCTAATGCCTACGAAACAAATTCCCCTGCACCTCCTTCAACACCTCTTTCTCCTCATCCCACACCCACATTTTCTCGTCTATTTTTATTTTTCTATATCCTACCTTCGCCGATCTCCCTTCACTCTTCTCCCTTCTAGCCCTGTCGTTCAGCATTCTCTGCAAATCCCTTTCCTTTCTCGTTAAATCATGATCGATGAAAACTCTCCTATCCTGTATCCTATTTTTATTTCTCATTACCCCCAACTGAGCCCACTTTTATTTATTATATTAATATCAGACTTGGAAGAAGAAATGAAAATAAAGGATGGGAAGGAGTTGGGATAGGGAACGAAAATATATATACACTGGCATACGCGGACGATATAGTATTGATGGTAGAGGATAAAGAAGGGATGATGGGCTTAATTACAGGATTAGAGGAATACTTAGATGGAAAAAAGTTGAATTTAAATGTAGAAAAGACAAAGATAATGAGGTTTAGAAAAGGAGGAGGAAGAAAGGAGGAATGGACGGGTAGATGGAAGGGAATAAAATTAAATGAAGTAAAAGAGTTTAAGTGCTTGGGATATAACTTGCAAGCAAATTGAGATCATAGAGCTCACATAAGAGAAAGTATAAAAAAAGCAGCAGGGGTAATGAAACAGATATGGAGAATAGGAGAAAGAAGGTTTCAAACAAAATTTGAGAAGGAGAATGTGATTATTTGATACGCTGGTATGGCCGGTATCAGGTTGCGGAGCAGAGATATGGGGATGGGAAGAAATGGAAGAGATTGAGACTTTACAAGAAAGGTATATAAGGTGTACGCTAGGGGTAGACGAGAGGGCGCCGGGATATATGGTGAGAGAAGCAACGCAAAGGGATAAATTAAGTACTACAGCGGGAAAGAGGGCATGGAATTTTGAGACTAAGCTGTGGTAGGGAAAGGGAGGGGAGTTAGCGAGGAAGTGTTTGATGGTGGTAGAAGAGAGGAGAGGGAGGGCGATGGAATTAACGAGATTGGAAGAAGAAAGCAGGGAGTTCTTAGAGAGATAGATGATGTGACTGGAGTCAACTACGAAGAAGTGGAAGTAAGGGAGAGAGAAAGACAATTAATAGGAAGATGGGGGATGATTGAGGAATTAAAATATAATATATTGTATAAGATGATAAAAAAGGAAGAAGTACAAAAGTATTTCAAAGAGGGATGGGGAGAGAATAGATGGACTAGAGTAGAAAGATTTAGATTGGGAAACGAGTATGTATGGGGAGAAGAAAGATAACAGGAAGTGCAAAATTTGCGAATAGGAAGAGGAAACATGGGAGCATGTATGGGAAGGATGTAGGAGAGGAATGGAAGATAAAGGAAGCTGGCAAGAGAATGTGGTAATGATTCTAGGGGAGGATGGTTTAGGGGAAGAGTGGATGAAGGAGTTAGAGGGTGCTAGGGGAGCAAATGAGAAAGAATGAAGTCCCTTAGAGGAAACATTATGAATAAAGAAAAAGTACATCTAATCCAATTACGCATTGTCCGCCAATGTTCGTGATGTTGCGAAATAATGATTTGAATTTAATTTTCAGAATTATTTGTGAATATGTTTCAATTTTCTCTGAAATTACTATAAAAGGTTACTTATAAATCGAATTTTCAGAAATGAATTTTCAGTAAATTAAAAAAAAATGTAAAGTAAAAATTGTTTGAATGCCTGAATGAAAATTATAGTTGAATGCTTTTTATGTTGGCAACAGATGAATGAATCATTAGCTGATCAATTTTTTTCAATATTAAATTACATAAAGATTATATTTTAATTTTTTTAAATCAAGTACATAAATTGATTATTTGATTGAAGGCCATGAAATTGAATATTGGCTATAATTTCTATGATAAAAGATTATTTATGTTGAAATACCTCTATTCCAATTGTATAATTTTGGTAAATTTTTCGATGTTCTGAAATAAGTACCTGAATTCTGCTTTCAATATTATATGTACATATTTTTTACTTTTTTGTGGAATTAGTTTAAAAGGTTATTATTAATTCAAAATTTCAGAAAAAATATAAAGTAAAAATTATTCGAATGATTTCATTAAAATAACTGTTCATTGCTTTTTATGTTGTGAAATGATTAATTAATATATACATTTTTTTTTATTCTTCTGAAATTAGTTTTAAAAGTCATTAATAAATTAAATGTATAGAAATGCAATTTCAAATGAAAAACTGATTGACTGATTCTATTTTATGAATAAATTAAATTTTCAGGAATAAAAGATCAAATCCTTCATATGAAAAAAGGTCCCCAACATCTTGTGTAAGATTGTAGTATAGAAGGAATCTTTATTTAATCGAATATTGGATATGATTTGCATAATAAAAGTTTATTTATATTTGAAATACTTTTATTCTAATTTCATAATTTTCGAAATGATTGCGATGTTGTGAGATAATTATCTAAATAATCTTCAAACTTATTTGTAAATGTGTTCTAAGTTTTTATGAAATTAGTTTAAAATATTATGAATAATTGAAATTTTCAGAAAATTATAAGGTAGAAGTTATTTTGATGTTTCAATGCAAATAATATGGTTGATCGATTTTTATGATAAAAATGTTTTTCTTTTTTTTCTTTAATGTATCTCCATTACAATGATATAATTTCTTTTAAATGTTCGTGATGTTGTGAAGTGAGTATCCGAATTCAATTTTCAAAATTATATCTGCATATATTTCAATTTCTCCTGGTATTACTTTGGAAGGTTATGAATAATTTAAATTGTCAGATAAATATTAAATTTCGATGAAAATAATTGCTTGAGGGTTTTTATGTTGTGAACTGTTTAATTAATTATTAGCTGATTTATTTTAACCATAAAATTGAATTACATAAATATTCAATTTCAATTGTTTTAAATTCAAAATCATAAATTGATCATTTACTTCCAGGGTTTTTAATTGAATACTGCATATAATTTAAACAATAAAAGTTTATTTAAATTTAATATACCACTAATTACATTATTTTTGAAATGATGCTGATGTTGTGAAACGAGTGTCTTCATTCAATTTTTAAAATTATATGTGAATATGATCTTATTTTCTCTGAAATTAGTATGGAAGGTTACTAATATATTAAATTTTCAGAAATGATAGTGAATTTTTTTCTCAATATAGTATACAAATTATTACAATGTATGAATGAAAATTATAGTTGAATGTTTATTATGTTATAAACAAATTAATTAATTATTAGCTGATTATTTTTTCCAACAATTTTAAATTACATGATGATTTAATTTTAATTTCTTTTGATTAGGTAGCATGAACTGATCATTTACTTCAAGGTGATATAATTGACTATTGACTATACATTGTATAATAAGAGTTTGTTAATGTTTAAAATACCTCTATTCC
>CAKNXH010063553.1:43078-55196 GCA_932178445.1 Andricus quercusramuli | reverse complement strand
TCAACTATTTGGTTCAAAATTCATCTTTTCTGTTTGAAAGCGATCTATTTGTTAAAAATTCTACTCTTCATGCTGATAATTCAACTGTCTTCTAAACAATTATCCTTTTTTGGCTTCAAAATTCAACTGTTTCATTTGAAGCTTGATTTCTGTTATTTGAAAATTCGATCATTTGATTGAAAATTAAATTATTTTGTTCCAAAATTATCCTTTTTTGTTCGAAAAGTCAACCTTTTTTCTCAAACATTTGTCTTCTTAGATAGAAAATTCGTCCTTATGGATTGAAAATTCATCTTTCATGGTGAAAAAGTAATATTTTTTGGTTAAAAATTAACTTTTTTGTTGAAAATTTAACTATTTTCTAAAAAGTTCGTCTTTTTGACCTGAAAATTTATTTTTTATGGTGGCAAGGTCACCTTTTTGGTTGAAAATTGATTTTTTCTGGTTAAAAATTATCTTTCTTTTTGTCATGAAAATTTCCCTATTTTGGTTGAAAATCCATCTGTTTTGTTGAAAATTTGCCGTTTTTGATTGAAAATGAGTTGGTTGTAAATGCAACTGTTTGATTGAAAATTCATTTTTTTAAATTGAAGCATTATGTTAAAAATTCATCTTTCTTGGTTGAAAATTATCTATTGGTTAAAAAATCAACTTTTTTCGGTTGAAGTTTAATTATTTTTATTTAAAAATTCGGCCATTTGGTCGAAAATTCAATTATTTTGTTCAAAAGCCATCTTGTTTGGTCAAAAATTCACCTTTATCTTTTATCTTTATCTTTTATGGCGGAAAAGTAATCTCTCTTTTTTATGTTAAAAATTCATCTTTCTTCGTCTTTAGAAATTCAACTATTTAGTTGCAAATTAACATTTTTTTGGTTGGAAATTCAACTATTTGGTTTAAAATTCATCTTTCATGGTTGGAAAGGATCTATTTATTGAAAATTTAACATTACAGGCAAGATAATTTCTTCTTTTTTCTTAAAAAATCAACTGTTTTTTGTTGAATTTTAATTTTTTAATTTGAAAATTCGACCATTTGGTTGGAAATTCAATTATTTTGTTCAAAATTCATCTTTTCTGGTCGAAAATTCAACTGCTTTGTTGAATATTCGTCTTTTTAAATAGAAAATTCGTCCTTATGGCTTGAACATTTATCTTTTATAGTGGAAAAGTAATCTTTCTATGTTGAAAATTCATCTTTTTTGGTTGAAAATTAACATTTTTGTTGGAAATTCAAATATTTGGTTCAAAATTCATCTTTCTTGGTTGAAAACGATCTAATTGTTGAAAATTCAACTTTTCAGGCTGGCAATTCATCTGTCTTTTAAAAAAAATCTTCTTTTTGGCTTAAAAATTCTAATATTTATGGTTTAAGTTTATTTTTTTTTTATTTTAAAATTCAACTGTTTTTTGATCATTTGTCTTTTTGAATAGAAAGTTCATCTCTTATGATGGAAAAGTGATCTTTTTTTGGTTGAAAATTCATCTTAGTTGGTTAAAAATTATATTTTATTTGTTTTGAAAATTTAGATATTTTCTTTAAAAAAATCGTATTTTTGGTATGAAAATTTGGTTTTTGGTAAAAATTACTACTGTGTTAAAAATTCGTCTCTTTCGCATCGATGTTCTTAATTATTTGATCGAAAATTAATATCTCGGGTTCAAAAGTCAACTGGTTTCCAAACCATTCGACTTTTTAAAGTCGAAAAAATTGAAAATTGTCTTTTGAAAAATTCGACTTCGACACTCAAATACTTTTTTTCAAAATTCGTATTTGGATTCAAAATTCATTTCTTTTGGCTGAAAATTCCACTATTTCGTTTATGAAAATTCATCGCTTTTTTTTAATCAAACCATTTTGTATATATTTTTTGGGTTGAAAATTCGTTTTTTTTTTCAACTGAAAATGTAACTATTCCAGTTGAATATTCCATAAGTTTAATTGATAATTTATCTCTTTGGTTAAATATTAATTTTTTAAAACGAGAATTTAACTGTTCAATTTTTGCTTGACAATTTATATTTTTTAGTTGAAAATTCATTTAATTCGTTGAAAACTCGTTTTTTTTTTGTAGAAAATAATCTTCTTGGTTGAAATTTCATCAGGTTAGTTGAAAATAAATTTTTTCAACTGAAAATTGATCTGTGCCATTTTTGGTTGGAAATTGATCTTTTTTAGTTGAAAATTCAACTATTTCAGTTGAAGATTCATTATTTGAGTTGTACATTCATCACTTTGGTTAACATTTTTGTTTTCTTTGGAAACTTAATTTCTTTAACTGAAAATTTAACTTTCATTTCTGGTAAAAAACTGATATTTTTTACTTGAAAATTCAACTATTTGGATCAAAATTTATCTTTTCAGATATAAACAACTATTTTATTGAGAATTCAAGTATTTTGTTAAAACATTTTGTTGAAAATTCATCCTTGTAGGTTAAAAATTAAAAAATTTGGTTATAACTTCAAGTGTTTGGGTAAAAGCTTTAATATTTGGTTGAAAATTCAACTATTTGTTTCAAAAATCATGTTTTTTTATTGAAAATTCGTCTTTTTGGTTAAAAATCAAACTATTTTGTTGAAAATTTAATTATATTATTGTTGGTTGTTCTTTTGCTTTAAAAATTTGTTGTCGTTGAAAATGAAAATGTCTTCTAAAAAATTCAACTATTTGGGTGAAAACTTAATTATTTTTTTGAAAATTCATTGTTTTTGTTGAAAGTTCGTGAAAAATTAAACTATTTTATTGAGAATTGCATTATTTATTTGAAAAATCAACTATTTGTCTGAAAATTCATGTTTTTTGTTGAAAATTTGTCTTTTTGGTTAAAAATTCAACTATTTTGTTGAAAGTCTAGAGATTTTGTTCAAAATTCAACTGTTTTTCATTTAAAAGTTCATGTATTTTATTGAAAAATCGTCTTTTGGGTTAAAAATTAAACTATTTTGTGGAAAATTTAATTATGTTGTTGGAAATTCAACTCTTTGTTGAAAAATTTATGTATCTTGTTGAAAATTCGTTTTCTTTGGTTGAAATATCAATTCTTTTGGTTGAATTTTAATTTTTCTTGTTCGAAAATTCAACTATTATATAAAATTGATCTGTGCCATTTTTGGTTGGAAATTGATCTTTTTTAGTTGAAAATTCAACTATTTGGTTGAAAATTGTTCTTTTTCAGTTGGAAACTCAATTATTTAATTGAGAATTCATGTATCTTGTTTAAAAATTATATTTTTTAATAGAAAATTAATTTTTTTGTTTGAAAATTTACCTTTTTGGTTAAAAATTCAACTGTTTGGTTAAAAATTCATATATCTTGTTGAAAATTTATGATTTAAGTTGAAAATTGCACCACTTGGTTCAAAGTTAACTCTTTTGTTAAAAATTCATCTATTTCAGTTGAAGATTCATTATTTTAGTTGAAAATTCATCACTTTGGTTGAAATTTTTTTTTCTTTGGAAAAGTAATTTCTTTAACTGAAAATTTAACTTTCATTTTTGGTAAAAAACTGATATTTTTTACTTGAAAATTCAACTACTTGGATAAAAATGTATCTTTTCAATTATAAATCCAACTATTTCGTTGAGAATTCAAGTATTTTGTTAAAACATCGTTTTTTTTGTAGACAATTATTTTTTTGTTTGAAAATTCAACTAGTTGGTAAAAATTCATCTACGTCAAATTCAATTATTAATTATTCGATGGTGCTAATATATTTAAGAATATCTTGTAATATAATTTATCGAAGCTTTCTAATTTAAACTTATTCATTGAATCCCTAGAAACTAAAAAAAGATATTATTTATAGTAAACTGGCAAAACTGTGTAGATGTTGAGATACCTGGAAAAAACCTGGAATCTATCTTAATTTTATTTAAATTAATTGATTTCTCTATTTATTATTTATTCCATGATAATTTTTTCATCACTGTTTTTTTATTCATCAGATAATCGAATTCAACGATATCAACGAGACAGGAAATATGAAATCTTACAACAGTTCAAACGTCAATATCTTGAACCCACGTTTTTTTAAATGGCAGGTTCAGTCTAGCAATAAAAGCGACCAATATTTCGAATTAGATATGTTTGCGGATTCTTATTTCGATCCGGATACGAATATCAAGAGAAATGGTAACATTCAATTTATGGTAAGAATAATAATTTTAATTTGTTTTATTTATTAATTTTATCATTTTAAAATTTTAGATAGGGATCACAGTCTTTCCCCTATTTCCATGCGTTTCCCCTCTTTAAAATTCCCCTTTTCCGCCCCCTTTTTCTTTAATTGTACGATATTTGAAAATAAAATTTTTAAATTAGGCGGGGAATTCTCTGAAATATATTTTTTTTATTAACTTACAGAATTATCTATTATAATTAATTGGACTTTTTAAATTTTAAGTTCCAAATGTTATTAATTGATTTTTTATAATTAAAATTAAATGTTTGGTTTGGACTGAATAATCCCGAAATATAAAATTCCCAAAACTGTAAAATTTCTAAGAAAGAAAATTTTCAAAATAGAAAATTCCCGAAATATTACTGAATTTAAAACTTCCTGAATAATAAAATTCCCGACAGAAAATTGCCGAAATATAAAATATCCGACACTGTCCAATTCTCGAAACTAGAAAATTTCCGAATTTAAACAATTACAAAATTTTTTTTGAATAAATATTTTTTATTTATTAAGAATTCAATAATGAAGTATTCAAACAATGATTTTGAAAAATTTAAAATTACACAAAATTGTTGCTAAAAAAAAATTCCCGACAAAGAAAATATTCGAAATATAAAATTCCCGAAATAATAAAATCCCGAAAAATAAAATTCGGAAAATAAAATTCCAGAAAAAGAAAATATTCGAAATATAAAAATTCCAAATTGAAAAATTCTTGAATAATAAAAACTGTTGGGGAATTTTATGATTTGGCAATTTTCCAATTTTCCAAAATTCGTGTTTTTCGTTCAAAGTTCAACTATTTTGTTGAAAATTGAATTATTTCGCTGAAAAATTAACCATTTGTTTGAAAATACATGTATTTTGTTATTTATTTTGTTGAAAATTTTATTATTTTGGTGGAAATTCAACTATTTGTTTGAAAATTTGTCTTTTTGGTTCAAAATTAAACTATTTGAAAGTTGAATTATTTTGTTAAAAATTCAACTGTTTATTTACAGGTTCACGTATTTTATTAAATATCGTCTTTTTGGTTAAATATTAAACTATTCTCTAAAAAAATTTATTATTTTTTGTGAAAATTCAACTATTTATTTGAAGGTTCATGTATTTTGTTGAAAAATCGTCTTTTTGGTTGTGAAAAATTTAATTATTTTGTTGAAAATTCCTCTTTTTTGTGATAAATTCAACTGTTTTGTGGAAAATTTAATTATTTTGTTGAAAATTCAACTATTTGTTTAAAAATGATTTTTTTTGTTGAAAGTTCGTCTTTTTGGTAAAAAATGAAACTATTTTGTTGAAAATTCAACTATTTATTTCAGGGTCCATGTATGTTGTTGAAAATTCGTCTTTTTGGTGAAAAATTCAACTATTTTATTGAAAATTGAATTATTTCGTTGAAAAATCAACTATTTATTTCAAAATTCATGTTTTTTTATTGAAAATTTGTCTTTTTGGTTAAAAATTCAACTATTTTGTGAAAAATTCAATTATTTTTTTGAAGATTCAACTATTTATTTAAAAGTTCATGTATTTTGTTGAAAATTCGTCTTTTTGGTGAAAAATTCAACCATTTTATTGAAAATTGAATTATTTCGTTGAAAAATCAACTATTTGTTTCAAAATTCATATTTTTTTATTGAAAATTTGTCTTTTTGGTTAAAAATTCAACTATTTTGTGGAAAATTTAATTATTTTATTGCAAATTCAACTGTTTGTTGAAAAATTTATGTATCTTGTTGAAATTTCATGTTTTTTAAATTGAATTTGGTTTAATTTGGTTAAAAATTCAACTATTTTGTTGAAAATTTAATTATATTGTTGTTGGTCAATCTTTTGGTTTAAAAATTTGTTGTTGTTGAAAATGAAACTGTCTTCTAAAAAATTCAACTATTTGGGTGAAAACTTAATTATTTTGTTGAAAATTTAACTATTTCCTTAAAAGTCATCTTTTTCTTTGAAAGTTAAACTGCTTTGTTCAAAATTAGTTGTTTTGATTGAAAATTCTACTATTTTGTTAAAAGTTCCTTTCTTTTTGGAAATTAATTTTTTTACTGGAAATTTAACATTTACCTTTTTTATTGAAAATTAATTTTTTAATTGAAAATTGATGTATTTTGTTGTTAATTTATCTTTTTGGATTAAAATTCAACTATTTTGTTAAAAATTTAGTTATTTTGTTGTTAAAAATCTAACTGCTTTGTTGAAAATTTTTTTTGTTTGGTTGGAATATCAACTGGTTTTGGTTTAAAATTAATCTTTCTTTGGTTGAATTTTAATCTTTCTTCGTTTGAAAATTCAACTTTTTTGTTGAAAATGAGATGATTTTGTTAAAAATTCAAGTATTTTATTAAAAAGTCATTTTTTTTTGTTAAAAATTCGTTTAAATTCGCTTTAAAATTTTGTTGTTGTGGAAAAGTCAACTGTCTTCTAAAAAATGCAATTATTTTGTAAAAAATGTAAGTTTTTGGTTGAAGTTCAATCTTTTTTGTTTGAACATTCGATCATTTGGTTGATAATTCGTCTTTGTATGTTGCAAATTCACCAATTTGGTTTAAAGTTCAACTGTTTGGTTAAAAATATAATTATTTTATTGAAAATTGAACTATTTCCTCAAAAGTTAAAAAATTTTACAAGAATAAAAAAAGTGAAAGTATGAAAATAGAATTTAGCGAAACAAAATCCTCCTTTTTGTGCTCTTTTTGCGCTGTGATCCCTGTTTTTTATTTTTTATTTCGTTCTAAGCTTGAATAAAAACAAGAATTTTTACAGGCGAGTGTCTTCGGCTCCCTCGATCGCTTTATAAAAGAACCTTCCATGCTGCATTCGGAAAATTCAACCCAGGTCGATCTAGCGATCGACAATTTCGAGACGAATAGCACTTTTTCGAAAAGTAGATTTGCAGTTGAAATTCTTCTAGTCAGTGATGGAAATCCTAATTCTTTAATTTCTGTCAGTGTGACAAATACCCTGGACGATCAATACGCACCTGGAGTTTTTAAGGTAAATTTTTTAGAAAAATTTTTTATATGATTAAAATTGGATTATAAATTTAAAAAAATTAAATGATTCCAACGAATTTTCAATTGATTAAAATAATTCGAAGGGATTTCAATGAATTAAAAAAATGTTATGGTATGTTTAAAAATTCCAAGACATTTTCTAGATCTTTATAAAATTTCAAGGATTTTTAAAAGATTTTAGAAGATTTTAAATATTAAAAAAATTCCAAGGAATATTGAATTGATTTAAGTAATTTAATGGGATTTAAGAGGATTTGAAATATTTTAGGGTATTTTAAAAGATTTTAAGGCATTTTTAAGAGATTCAAAAATTGCCAGTGATTTCCAAACACTAGGATGATTTTAAAAGATTTTAAAACGTTTTAAAGATTTTAAGGTATTTCCTACTGCTTTCAGTAATTTAATGGGGTTTTCAAAAGTTTTGAAATATATTAGATTATTTTTTTAAATTCCAAGGCATTTTAATGAGCTGTATAAAGTTTTTAAGGATTTTAAAAGATTTCACAGGATTAGGAATATTTAGAGTAGTTAAAAAAACTTCAAGGAATTTTTAAAAGGTCCAAAAATGTCTCGGGATTTCCAAGTATTTGAATGATTATAAGAGATTTAAAAAAGTTTTAAAGATTCCAAAGAATTTCACATTGATTTCAGTAATTTAATGGAATTTCAAAGTATTTGAAGGTATTTTGAAATATTCCGAGGCATTTCAAAGAGCTATATAAAGTTTGAAATTATTTTTAACCATTTTAAAAAAGATTTCAAAGGATTTGAAATATTTTAGGGAATTTCTAAAGATTCCAAGGAATTTTTGAAAGGTTTAAAAATTTCCCGAGATTTCCAAAGATTTGAATGATTATAAGAGATTTAAAAAAGTTTTAAAGATTCTAAGGAATTTTACATTTATTTCAGTAATTTAATATGAATTCAAAGGATATAAAATATTTTTGGGTATTTTAGAAGATTCAAAGGCATTTTAAATATGTTTAAAAAGTTTTAAGGTATTTTAGAAAATTTCAAAGGATTTTAAATATTTTAGGGAGTTTTTAAAAATTGCAAGGAATTTTTCATGGGTTTCAGTAATTTAATCAAATTTCAAAGTATTTGAAATATTTGAGGATATTTGAAAATATTCCAAGGAATTTCAAAGAGCTATATAAAGTTTGAAATTATTTTAAACGATTTCAAAAGATTTGAAATATTGTAGTGAATTTCCAAAGATTCCATGGAATTTTTAAAAGGTTCAAAAATTTCCCGTGATTTCCAAGCATTTTAATGTTTATAAGAGATTTGAAAAAGTTTTAAAGATTCTAAAGAATTTTACATTGATTTCAATCATTTGAAGGGATTTCGAAGGATATAAAATATTTTAGAGTATTTTAAAAGATTTTAAGGCATTTTTAATAGATTAAACATTTTCCAGGGACTTCCAAGCACTTGAATATGTAATTTTAAGATATTTAAAAAACTTTTAAATATTTTGGGGAATCTCAGAAGATTCTGAGGAATTTTTCATTTATTTCGATAATTAAATGTGATTTCAAAGGACTTAAAATATTCTTGGGAATCTTAAAAGATTCCAAGGAATTTTTTAATTGATTTATGTAATTTAATGGACTTTCAACGGATTTAAAATATTGCAGGATGTTTCAAAAGATTTAATGCATTTTTATGAGGTTTACAATTTCCCAGTGATTTCCAAGCATTTTAATGATTTTAAAAGATTTTAAAAAGTTTCAAAGTATTTCATAAAATTTCAAAGGATTTGAAATATTTTAGGGAATTTTCAAAGATTTCAAGGAATTTTTAAATTGATTTGAGTAATTTGAAGGGATTTCAAAGGGTCGGAAATATTTTAGGATATTTTAAAAGATTCCAAGGCATTTATAAAGAGCTTTATAAAATTTTAAAAGATTTCAAAGGATTATAAATAATTTAAGGAATTTTAAAAGATTCTAAGGAATTGCTAATTTGTTTTTTCGATTATTCAATGGGATTTCAAAGGGTTTAAAAGATTTTAGGATATTTTAAAAGATTTAAGGAATTTTTTGAGATTTAAAATTCCCCAGTGATTTCCAAGCATTTGAATTATTTTAAAATATTTTAAAAAGTTTCAAAGTATTTTATAAAATTTCAAAGGATTTGAAATATTTTAGGGAATTTTCAAAGATTCCAAGGCATTTTTAAAGAGCTTTATAAAATTTTAAAGGATTTTAAAAGATTTCAAATGATTATAAATAATGTAGGGAATTTAAAAAGATTCTAAGGAATCGTTAATTTATTTTTTATTTTTCGATTATTCAATGGGATTTCAAAGGGTTTAAAATATTTTAGGATATTTTAAAAGATTCCAAGGAATTTTTAATTTCTTTTTTCGATAATTAAACGGAATTTAAAAGGATTCGAAATATTCTACGAAGTTTTAAAAGATTCCAATGAATTTTTAATTTATTTTTTCGATAATTAAATGGAATTTAAAAGGATTCGAAATATTTTAAGATATTTTAAAAGATTGCAAGGAATTTTAATTTATTTTTTTGATAATTAGATAGAATTTAAAAGGATTGGAAATATTTTACGATATTTTAAAAGATTCCAAGGAATTTTTAATTTATTTTTTCGATAATTAAATAGAATTTCAAAGGATTCAAAATATGTTAGGATATTTTAAAAGTTCCTAAAGAATTTAAAATTCATTTCGTCGATAATTAAGTGGGAATTCAAAGGATTTGAAAAATTTTAGGATATTTAAAAAAATTCCAAGGTATTTTTATGAGATTTAAAATTTTCTACTATTTTCCATGTATTTGAATGATTTAAAAAGATTTGAAAAAGCTTCATAGATTCCAATACATTTTTGAGGGATTAGAAATTTCCCAGTGTTTTCCAAGCATTTGAATGATTTTAAAAGATTTGAAAGATTCAAAGGAATTTTCCATTGATTTCCGTAATTTAATGGGATTTCAAAGGATTTGAAATATTTTGGGGAATCTCAGAAGATTCTGAGGAATTTTTTATTTATTCCGATAACTAAATGGGATTTCAAAGGACTTAAAATATCCTTGGGAATCTTGAAAAATTCCAAGGAATTTTTATATTTATTTATGTAATTTAATGGAATTTCAAAGGATTTAAAATATTTTTGGATATTTTAAAAGATTTAAGGCATTTTTATGAGGTTTAAAATTTCCCAGTGATTTCCAAGCATTGGAATAATTTTAAAAGGTTTTAAAAAGTTTCAAAGTATTTTATAAAATTTCAAAGAATTTGAAATATTTTAGGGAATTTTCAAAGATTTCAAGGAATTTTTCATTGATTTTAGTAATTTCAAGGGATTTCAAAGGGTTAGAAATATTTTAGGATATTTAAAAATATTCCAAGGCTTTTTTAAAGAGCTTCATAAAATTTTAAAGGATTTAAAAAGTTTTCAAAGGATTATAAATAATTTAAGGAATTTTAAAAGATTCTAGGGAATTGTTAATTTATTTTTTCGATTATTCAATGGGGTTTCAAAGGGTTTAAAATATTTTAGGATATTTTAAAAGATTTAAGGCATTTTTATGAGGTTTAAAATTTCCCAGTGATTTCCAAGCATTTGAATGATTTTAAAAGATTTTAAAAAGTTTAAAAGTATTTTATAAAATTTCAAAGGATTTGAAAAAATTTAGGGAATTTTTAAAGATTTGAAGGAATTTTTCATTGATTTTAGTAATTTAAAGGGATTTCAAAGGGTTTGAAATATTTTACGATATTTTAAAAGATTTCAAGGCATTCTTAAAGAGCTTTATAAAATTTTAAAGGATTTAAAAAGATTTCAAAGGATTATAAAGAATTTAGGGAATTTTAAAAGATTTCAAGGAATTGTTAATTCATTTTTTCGATAATTAAATGGGATTTCAAAGGGTTTAAAATATTTTAGGATATTTTAAAACATTTCAACGCATTTTTATGAGATTTAAAATTTTCCCATATTTTCCAAGCATTTGAATGATTTGAAAAGATTTGAAAAAGTCCGAAAGATTCCAAGTGATTTTCCATTTCTTTCAGTAATTTAATGGGATTTCATAGGATTTGAATTATTTTAGGGACTCTTAAAAGATTCTAAAGAATTTTAAATTTATTTCGATAGTTAAATGGGATTTCAAAGGATTGAAAATTTTCTAACGAATCTTAAAAGATTCCAATGAATTTCTAATTAATTTCGATAATTAAATGGAATTTCAAAGGATTCAAAATATTTTAGGATATTTTACAAGATTCCAAGGAATTTTTAATTTATTCTTTCGATAATTAAATGGAATTTAAAAGGATTAGAAATATTTTACAATATTTTTAAAGATTCCAAGGAATTTTTAATTTATTTTTTCGATAATTAAATGGACTTTCAAATGATTCAAAATCATTAGGATATTTTAAAAAATTTTAAAGAATTCAAAATTCATAAATCTTTCAAAATATCCTAAAATATTTTGAATCCTTTGAAATTCCATTAAATTACATAAATAAGTTTTAAAATTCCTTGGAATCTTTTAAGATTCCCAAGGATATTTTAAGTCCTTTGAAATTCCATTTAATTAAAGAAATAAATTAAAAATTCCTCAGAATCTTCTGAGATTCCCCAAAATATTTTAAATCCTTTGAAATCACATTAAATTACTGAAACCAATGGAAAATTCCTTGGAATCTTTCAAATCTTTGAAAATCATTCAAATGCTTGGAAAACACTGGAAAATTTATAATCCCTCAAAAGTGTATTGGAATCTTTGAAGCTTTTTCAAATTTTTTTAAATCATTCAAATACATGGAAAATAGTAGAAAATTTTAAATCTCATAAAAATACTTGGAATTTTCTTAAATATCCTAAAACTTTTCAAACCCTTTGAATACCCATTTAATGATCGAAGAAATTAATGA